>SJYV01015922.1:645526-753529 GCA_006410875.1 Neotragus pygmaeus | reverse complement strand
CCCGCCCCCTGGCCCTGGGTGGCTGCTGCTGGCTGCCTGAAAGGCTGGGCAGCTGCTGGGCTCCCTAATTAGCTGCCTGGCTGCCGTCCCAGAGTGAGGTGTGTGTTACTGTACAGAGCTGCCTCCCCTCCCCTCCGCCAATAATCCCCTCTGCAGATCCCACCGGACAGCCGGTAAGGCCCCTGGGGTCCTCATCATGGGACCCCAGCAAGGTTCCTGCTGTCAGCTGGACAGGAAGAGACGACAGTGGCCTCACAGCCTCCCCCACACACTGCGCAGGAATTCATTCCCCTGGGTTCTCCCTGTTACTGCTCACACCCTTAGGAGGTCCTGCAGATAAAAGCACCACCTCCCACCTTTGCAGCAACGAAGACCCTGCCCCTTCGTCACCTCCCCAGCAGAGGCAGAAAGAAGCCCAGGGCAAGGACAAGTCTGGATGTGGTCAACAGCCTGACACCTAATGCCCTGCTTTTCACAGCCTTCTGCAACCAAGCCACCCCTGGAGATTTCTAAACAACCAGGGGACCGGGTCCAGGAAGTCCTGTGGAGGCTGGTTTCTTCATCTGAGGTGTCATATTCCAGCAGTCAACAAATATTGACCAAGCACCTGCTGAAGGCCAGGCACCACACCCGTTGTGAACAAGGCAAGGTTCCTGCCCCCTTGATGCTCGCGGCTCTGTGGGGAGACAGACAATAAGGAAGCCAGCCAGCACATGCTGTAATGTCTGATATCAGGCCACGAATAAGGGGAAAGGCCTGGGAGGGGACAGAAACTAGATGCTGGAGAGCGAGTCTTAAGCTTCTCTAAGGAGCTAGCATCAGGCATAAGTCAGAAAGATGCAGAGAAGCTTTGCAAAGAGTGTCGGGAAAAGCATTCCAGGCAGAGGGAACAGAAGTGCAAAGATCCTGAGGCAGAAACAAGCTAAACAAGCTTCGTGTAATTAGGAGTCTGACATCTCCTGGCCCCAGAGTCCTCTGGTGATCCCCATAGGGTCTACTAGGTCAGGGCAAAGTGCTCAGGTGCCAAGTAAATACAGCCAGCCCACTGAAGAGAGTTCTGTGGTCAGGGGCTGGAAATTGTGAAACCTTCAACTTTTGTTTGGCAGTTGTATTAAATAATGAAGGGAAGACAAAATCCTTTGACTGATGGCCTAGAATTTCCACCTGCTTCTGATCAAAAGAATTTAAGTAACTTTAGCAAATCCTCTCTAGTCCGGGTGTTTCACCTTAACAAGAAAGTAGATATTCTTTTTTACTCCAGCTCGTTTGTTAGATTTTCTGTCACTTGTGATCAAGAAAATTCTGACCAGCACAGGTGGTTTTGCCTCATCTGGAACATACCTAGCTGGCATGAGAATCACGTACCTGAGCACTACCTACCTCTGCTGCTACCAGTCTTTCCAATGACTGGCCCCACCTCTATTGTCCGGAAAGGCCTTATATACCTTGATTTTACATAGAGATCAATGGATAGTACAAAATTATGCGGTGTCAGCCGCCCTGACTCTTATCGAGACCAGGCTTTCTGCATACCTAGTTGTATACATAAGTCTTAGGTGATTTACATCATCTTCTGGCCAGAAGGTCAATTAACATTTTACAGCCCTTTTCTGATAAGGGTTTGTCAACCAGAAGACTTATTTGCCTTAACAATGTTGTTCTTCCCAAAGACTGGTGCCACTCTCAGAAAGCACTAAATAAAGTTACATTCTTACATAGCAAGGATACAACAATTTATAACAATGAAAGAAGTACAGTGATTTATAACAAAGAGAAAAGTAATTAACTCAAAAGTATAGCATTGCTAACATCAAAACTACTATATTCCTATTTCTGCATCCCGATTACATTGATTAATATCCTTCGGGTGCCTAAAAGATAAAGAATATGGAGGCCTGGCAGCAGTCATTGAGTCAACAGTGAAACCCATCACCAATATAATTTTTAGCTTTTTAGAAAAGGCTCCGTATCTTTAAGATGCTTTAAGCTTCGTGCCTCTCGCAGTTGGGGGCAATAAACAATTCACAAGTTTGTAAAAGTCCCCAACTGTTAGGCAAGTTAGAGAGCCATCAAAGGGGTTTGAGCTGAAACATTCTTTTTATATGCAGAGACTGTTAACTGGAGCTCTGAGTTAACTCTTCCCAGAGAAAAGTTGGTAATGTCAGAAGAGTATAGTATAGCAGACAGTAAACAGATAGATTTTGGTTTCGGGGTAGATGCTCAGACAGAGGACCCCTTGAGATCTGACTCGCCTTTCCCATCAGGCTTCTCCACATGACCTTGTCATGGGTGGGATCTCCTGTGCTGGCTCCCAGCAGATAGCTACATATAGCTATTTAAATTTTAACTTTAATTAACTAAAAATAAATAGAATTTAAAAATCCAGTTCCTTAGTCACTGGACCCACATTTCAAGTGCTCAGAGCTACTGTGGCAAGTGTCCACTATATTGGACAGTGCAGAGGTAGAATGTTTCCATCATCACAGAAAGTTCCACTGGATATTGCTCTTGGAATTACCAGGGGTGTCCAAAAGGCTGGCAAACTTACAGACCTAAGGCCAAGCTTCACTTCCTTGCTCTTGGAAATCTTTGTTTTCTGAACAGACACCCTGCCCTCCTTCTCTCCCACAGACTCAGACCTAGTCAACCAAGGCTGCCATTGTGAGATGGGGGAGAATGAACCCTTGTTCCAAGAGAGTCACTGTCTACTGTCTGAAGAGTGACTTTTATCCAAGAGGCCAGGAGAGGGCCCTGGCCATTGGTGAATGAGACCTGCCCTTGCATCTTCAGCTATAACTCTCAGTGTAGGCGCTGTTGCTTGGAGTGTTAAAAAAATTTTTTTTTCAAACCATTTATTGAGTACCCTCTACATGCTGGCCAGTTGCCACACAGGTCGTCTCGTGGGTCCCCTCCATGAGCCCATGAGGTGGATTGACTCAGGAGGCAAGGGAGGCTCAGACGTTTAATGACAGCTGGAAAATGGGAGGACCGAGGTTTTCATTAGGACTTCCCCTCCCATCACTCATGAGAGATGCAGATGTGTGGACAGGAGTCAGGGCACTTAATTCTCCTATGGCAACAGGCTGCCTACAGCTGCCCCTTCATTCTTACCACAAACAATCTCATATGACCTGCCCCTTCCAGCCTACTCAAGCCCACCCCGGGGCTTGGGAGAGATGCCTTCCATGGATCTGCCCACGAAGGCCCAGTTATTGAAAGACACCTTAGAACACATCAGAACCAAAGGAAGGTCATGGTACAGAAGATAAACCCTGGAAGCAGGTAGGGGTCAGAATACAGACATGTGACATTGCTCCTGGGCAAAGAGGAGAAGAGTGTGATCAAATTTTTGGTTTTGGAAAGACATCTGGACCATGGGTTCCTTATCTTTGCATCCTCATGTCCTGGATAAAACTTGACATACAGTAGGAACTCAAAATCCAAGTACTGAATGGGAGAAAAGGCAGGGGGCAGGCGCTCCAAGAGTGAGAGGCTTGGCCAAGAGGATCCTGAAGGGCAGGTGGGCAGGTGCACTGGGGAAAGCCTGAGCAGAGAGTTGTTCAGGAGGAGGTGTGATGGTTGCTGTCTGCTCTATACACTACCTGATGTGATCTTCCCTTTAGGTAATGGCCAGAGGAAAGGCCAGCATACACGAGGCTGGGCACTGGCTGCAGCCAAGCGCTTCCACTGTGGGCCTTAAGGCCTGCAACCCTGGTCCCTCTGGACTAGGTTCTCCCAGACAGCTCCATCCACTGTGAAAGCACCGAGCCTTGCAACACGTTCAAATATGGCTCCAAACAGCACTTAGGCAAGAGTAATTACAGGGAATGTTATCTCAGTCAGGCTCTCATTAGCCACGTAATTAGACTGCTGAAAATAATTAACATTCCTTTTGACAAAGGAAGCAGAGGACCCATTACATTCATTAGGACAGCCTCAAACCAGCCTGAGGAAGGCCCAGAAGAGGACTCATCACCTCCCAGGCCTGCAGAAGACAGAGTCAGCACCGAGGATCCCAGATCAGGTGGCAAGTCCTGCCCTGGGTCAGGCTCCTGGGTGAGCGGAGAGAGATGGCAATGGATGCCTTCGTGTACACATTACAGATGATAATAATAAGACACTCAAACAGCTCACTGAAGAAGATTTGAAGGAAATATATCACTGTATCAAGATGACAGACCAGGGGCAACTGTGTACCTCCCCCAAGCCCCTTGAAAATGACAGAAAAGACATTTTCCAAGAAGAATACATCCATTACAGCACCAAAAAACANTCACTGAAGAAGATTTGAAGGAAATGTATCACTGTATCAAGATGACAGACCAGGGGCAACTGTGTACCTCCCCCAAGCCCCTTGAAAATGACAGAAAAGACATTTTCCAAGAAGAATAAATCCATTACAGCACCAAAAAACAAGAGGGAATTCTGTCTTTGAAGATGGAAGCAAATGAGAATAAACTGATAGAGAAACCACAACCTCCCCACCAAATAAAACCATGAAAAATAATAATAACTGACATTCATACAGCACATATATATGCTATAAGAATATATCTCATTGAACCCTCACACAAATTCTCTGATACAGAGACTATTATTTTCCCCACTTTACAAATAAGACCCAGAGTTACATAGCTTTCCCAAGGTCACAGTGCTAGTAAGTGCCGGTGCTAGGATTTGAACCCCAACAGGGTGGCTAAGGATCCTACATTTGGGAGAATGGCTCTGGGGGCTCCAGGTTTGGAGCAAGCAGGTTAGGGGTCCAGGAGAGGCCCTGAGTGGTTGGTCATGGCATCTGGAGCGGCCAGGCAAGGAGCCCCTGCCCCACGTCTCCACCCAGGTGTCCCTCCACCAGGGACATTAGGGCACTGAGGCAAAGGGACACTTAGATGGCTCCTGCATCCCCAGCAGGCACATCCCGCCCTCCTGTCCCCAAACAGCGGTGGCTGGCTGGAGGGCATGTAATTGGGATTCATTCAGAGGTGACTGAAAAGCCTCAAAATACAGAGAGAAGCACAACCAAGGCTCACCAAACATTTGACAAAAACCAAGACAGCCGAAGAAGCACCAAATTAGAGAACACAAGCTCCAGCTAGAAAACAAAATTAACAAAGTCAACAGCCTGAAACGTTTGTCAAAGTATGATTAATATCCTTGGAGGGACAAGAAGGGCTCCTGAATCTATGACCCCAATAAGCCATTGCCAGAAGAATGTCAAAGGTCTCAGAAATGAAGGAACCACACCACGGTTAACTGGTTATCTCTGGATGAAATGACAGAGTGACTTCATTAAAAATTTTCTTTCTATAACTCTATTTTTCTAAGCTTCTTACATCACACATGTATCACTTGTAGAATCAGAAAAGTTTTTTTTTTTTTTTTTTAAACGCCTAGTATGAGGTAGGTGTTCAGTAAGGGGCAGATCCTGCCACCTACAGCAACCCTTGGCCCCATCCAGGCTGGTACATAACTCGCCATCCCCCAGTGGCTCCATCCATGCTCTCATCTCTGGGTCTTTGCACACACGGTTCCCCCTCCTGGAATGCCCTTATTTCTGTTTACCCAGATTTACCTGTCCTTCAATGCCCACTCAGAGATGACCCTTGTTAATGAATGGTCCCTGCATCAATCTTAAACCTAAACCACTCTGATCCCTCTCCTCCCAAACCCCTAAAAGCCTCCTAATTCTCCAGGGTCCCAGGATAACTCTTGTTGAGTTGTCCTGTGGGGTAACAGTACTGAAGACTTACATGTTCTTTACCTCTCGGTGACCAAGTCTTGTCTTCCCAACTCAATGGTAGGCTTCTTAAAGGCATTGAAGGAATGAGCTTTCTTTTTATACCCTACCATGCCCAAATAAAGCTGTGAAGCTTTCGCAAGAACATTCTTATGTGTCAGTTGAGTGAATGACGAATGAGCTTCTGTTTCTGGTGGGAGTAGGAAGAGGGAAATTATTGTGGAGATGCGGTTACTCAACAGGGCTGGGTGGCAAAGCCAGGCCCTCCCACATGGGCAAGGCTCTCATAAATAGGTCACCTGGTCCCAGACATTTCGACCTCCTACCCCTTGGGTGGGATCCTGAAATACCTGTAAACCCAGTATGGATGATTGCTAAGTCTTGGGGCAAAATGTAGATGAGGAGTAAGACATTCATATGGTCTTGTCTCCCCACAGACTGCTTATTAGTAATGAGGAAAAATTAGTAAACACACGTTGAAGAAATGGGATACCTTAAAGTGACAGGACATTTGGTGCCTCTGGATGTAACACACTGAAAAAGACACAATATCACTCCTGTGTATGCTAGCCAGGAATGTGTAACTTGGAGTCTAAACATAACCCAACAACAGACCAATCCAAAGGGAAGAGCCTTCCATTTTTCTTTTTTTTAAGGTGAAAAGGAGGCTATCTTCTTCGAACATGTCAGTGCCATGAAAGACAAAGAAAAACTGAGGAACTGTTCTGGATGAAAAGAGACTAAAAAGACAGAACAAATGCCATGTTGGATCCTCACTGGAGAAAAAACGCTGTAAAGGATGTTATTAAGTTAATCATTAAATCTGCAATAAAATCAGCAGATTAGATAAAGTGTCATACTANAAAACTGAGGAACTGTTCTGGATGAAAAGAGACTAAAAAGACAGAACAAATGCCATGTTGGATCCTCACTGGAGAAAAAATGCTGTAAAGGATGTTATTAAGTTAATCATTAAATCTGCAATAAAATCAGCAGATTAGATAAAGTGTCATACTAAAGTTCAACATACTGCAGATATTACAAAACAGTATCCTTATTCTTAGGAATCCACACATGAATTATCCAGAGAGAAAGGGCCACCATGTAGGCAACTGACTCTAAAAAGATTCAGAAAAAAGAGAAAGAAGGAGAGAGAACATAAATGATAAAGCAAAATGTTAAAAAATATTGAATCTGGATAAAGAGTATATATGTATTCTGTGGGCTTCCCAGGTGGCATTAGTGGTAAAGAACCNAGACTTGGATAACTGTGATATTGAATGGTTTGCCTTGGAAATGAACAGAGATCATTCTGTCGTTTTTGAGATTGCATCCAAGTACTGCATTTTGGACTCTTTTGTTGACCATGATGGCTATTCCATTTCTTCTAAGGGATTCCTGCCTGCAGTAGTAGATATAATGGTCTAAACACACTTAAATTGCTGATTCCTTCTCCCTAGTTGTCTGGGTCAGTTAATCTCAGCACAGAGCAGCCAGCTGAGCTCTTCCCTGGCCAAGATGCTCTGCTTTGAAATTCCCTGTAGGCTACCTCACCCAGTGATGTCAGAGGGGTGAGTGCCTGCCAGCTGATGCTCTCGCAAGATGCTGTGTGTGCTCTCTCTGCTCAGGAAACATCTGGTTGATCCAGCAGGTCACTGGCTGTTTCATAAGTTAGTGGAACAGAATAGGATGTGAAGACACAGAACCTCAGTGATTACTCAACCCCACCAGCAAGTTTCAAACTAAAATGAGATGTGAGGAAACAGGCTCCCTGGGCCCCCCTCTCCAGAGACCCAGCACCTTGTCTGCCCAGGCTTATTTCTTAGCTTGTGATGGAAAACAAATGCTGTTTACAAGAGCCTGAGGTAGCTGGAAGCCAACAGGAGTGTAGTGGAGTGAGAACTCCTATTTGGGCGCTTTCAGCAATCCAGCAATGATTCAACACTGACTTGAAATAATACTTACTGTCCCTGGAAAAACTATTATACCCTATCCCTTGGAAAATGAAATCCCACACTCCTTGGTGAGCAGAATACCTGACCACTAAAAATAGACCCAGTCTCTCCTAAGCTGTTTGGCTAGAACAGAAGTTGTTGTGTGTCCTTCATTTAGCTCCAAGTACTGTTTTTCTCTTGTTTTGTTTCCATTGCTGTTTCTCAGTTTATAAACCACTACAGAGGAATCAAATAAAACATACAGAAGAAAACGGTATTGGTGGCTGCCCCCACCCCCACCAACCTCTATATCTGTCCCTGAGGGAAGCAGTTTTTTTTTTTTAAACTTCCAGGATCCATGCCTGTGAATGAAAAGCTCTGCTTTCCTTATCCTGCTCTGCCTCCTGCCTCTTTCTCTCTTGTGTGAACTTCTGGACAATCAGTATAAGTCCTCCAAAAGTGTTGAATCAGAATGGGAAGGCAAAAATAAACAAGTAGAATTTTAAGTTATAAAATAAATCAAACAGAACAAAAACTCTGCAAGCCAAAACAATTCTAGCCTCAACACTTATTTGTTCTTAAAATTCATCCTTCTGATGAGGATAAAGTGGAAAATAAGATTAAGTGCATATTTTTTAACCCATCTTTCTGCCATAGAGTAAAATTGTGTTCCCAGGGTTTTAGAGATACTGCTTCTCCATTATTTTATTTATTTCTCAGCATAGAGTTTCAGTATTTTGTGTGTTCTCTATATTAAGTGTGTAGCTGGTAACTAGGCAAAATTCTATGCTCTCTAGGAATCTTTATATGTATATAAGTGTAAGGATGAAATTATCTAATGTCTGTGAAATTGCTCATCCTGTGCCTGGCATTTAGAAAGTGGTTAGTAAATATTTATAGCTTTTGCTCCCAGCTGCAAACATCTTCCTGCCTCTCAGTCTCCCTACCTCTATGTTTTGCCTCAAGCTGTTACTTTACCTCTCAATTTTCTAAGGAAATCTTCCCATGTCTTGTCAGATTTCTGTCCAAATTAAAGATTTANAAAAAAAAAAAAAAGCCAAAGAGAGTGGGTGGGGTTTGTGATCCTGTTTTTGCCTGTAGAAGAGAGTCTTCTTGGCAGTTCTTGAATTTTTTTTTTTTTACGACCAGTTTGTTTAGGTCAAGAGTCAAGAAAGGGTCACACATTACATTTAATTTATTCGCCTCTTCTAGACCATGGCTTCCTCCTCTGTTTCCTTCAGTCTCACTTTCTTTCCCCTGAAATGTATTTGTCATTTTTTTTCTGTAAGTTTTTGCACAGTCTGAAGTTTGGTAATTGCACACCGCTGCCTGGGGCCGTTTAAAAGCCTCCTCCTCTGTCTCTTATATCTTTTGGAAATGGTACATCCAGAGGCTCAGTCCGACCTAGGTTCCTGAATCTGGCATGGACACTGTGTCAGTCAGTGGTTTTGTGTGCTTCCACTGGGAAGCACAGAACACATGACTCTGCGATGCTGGGACTGTTCAGAGGCTTCAGGCCCGGCCAGGCTGACTCATACATGATGAAGTTCTGTCCATGTCTTCATCTGATGCCTTTTGCAGCAATTGGTGATCTTCACTCACACCCACGATTTCACTGGAGACTGCAGCCAGCCCTGTGATGCTCTGGGTCTGCAGGGCCCCTTCACTCTCAGCTGGGCTGTCTCTGCAAAGGGAAACCGGCCCGTCGATGAGTGGTCCCCTCAGGGACAGTTTATACAGGAAAGGCAGAGAGTGTTCAATTCTTTCCTTTTATTTATCATTGACAGAACGGTGAGTTGGTTCTTAAAAGGAAAGTATGCCTATTTCTCTCTGCTCACAATACTTCTGAGACCAGATGTATGGGATTTTCTGTCTTATTAGGCAATTCTGACCCTAACAGCCCAGAGTTAGTGCAGAAAGGTTAGGGGCTCAGTCCCGGAAGACGGTCCCCAACCTGAGATGCTAGCTGCAAATCCCCGCTGCGTGTACTTCTGAGGAACCAGCTATAAATGAGGGACCCTAAAACCCTCTCCTCGGCTTGACCATTTGCTCACAGAACTCAGGGAACCACTTACTATCACCTCTTTATTATAAGGGGGCTTCCCACGTAGTGCAGTGGCAAAGAAGTCACCTAATAACGCAGGAGACTCAGGTTTGATCCCTGGATCAGGGCAATCCCCTGGAGAAGGAAATGGCAACACACTGCAATATTCTCGCCTGGAGAATCCTGTGGACAGAGGGGCTTGGAGGGCTACAGTGAATAGGGTCACAGTCGGACGTGAGCACACGAGCTGTTTGTCATAAAGGACACAACTTGGGAAAAGCCAAAAGGAAGAAGGCTCACAGGCCAGGCATGGGGGCGGGGCGGAGCATCCATGGCACCATGCAGAGAGCTCAGACGCCCTCAGAAACCTGCTGTGGGGGTGCTTTGTGGAGGCTTCCTTCCTTGGGCATAACTGATTAAATCACTGTCTGTTGGTGATGAAGTCCAGCTCCAGCCCCTCACCCCTCCCCCTAGGTCAGTGGGTGGGGCTGAGAGGCCTGACCCTCTCACCCCATCCAAGGCTGGTTTCCCTGACAACCAGCCAGCTCAGTCCCACACTTGGGGTCTTTTCTAAGTCATGGCATTGACATAAACTCAGTTGTAGCCTTATCCTAAGCAATAATATTCACGAAATCCTGGGTTTCTTCTGTCGTTATAATTCTGGTGACACACAAAACAAGAGGTTCAGTCAAAAGTCTTGAAAATCTTAACTAAAGCACTGAATACAAAGGTCTGATGCTCCCCTGCTGGTGGGAGGGCCTCCAACAGCACCATCCAGGAAGTCTGATATCTGAGCCTGCAACTGAGAGGATGAGGTGAACTGGCACAAGGTGTGAGACGTGAGCTGCCCGTCTGCTGTGGGTGGAGCCAAGGGAGCCAGCCGAGCTGGGGGCGTGGGGGTGGGCCTGTGTCCTCAGGTTCGCTGCAAGAGAGGACAGTGTGATTGCTTCCCGGGCTAATGTGGGCCATATGCAAGAGGGGCTGGCTCCAGATCAGAGCAGGTCTTGTCCAAGAGGACCATTTGGACAGATGGAAAGACCTTAGCTGCAAGAGGCTAGAGGTGAAACGCTGGATTTTCAGGGGCTGAGGAAAGAACAGTGATCTAGAATAGAGGATAATTTGCTCTTTTCAAGACAACTGGAAGTAAACAGTCCCCACTTATGGAGGAAGAGTCTCTGAGAAACGCATGACCGTGGCCACAAGAAGAGACTCAGCATTAGGTATCTGCCAAGCCCAGGAAGATGGGAGCTGGCCAACAACAGTGCTGGCCAAGCAAGCCCTTTCCTGTCCCTCTCAGCCCAGGGGGAAAGTACTGGATGTATTCAGCACTGAATTGAGACAGTTTGCGACTTAAAGTGACCACAGGACCTTCTATTGCCTAAGACTGACCCGGATCATTCGTTATGAGGCCTGATGGAGTTTTCCTCCTAGAGCAGGGAAACAACCAATCCCACTGAATCAACATAAAGGGACAGCGGGAGACGAAATCAAGTCGTATTATGAGTGAATCCCAATGAGTCATGTTTCTTTACACTCATTAGAAACATAGCTATTAAAACAAAATGTTTGTCCCTGGACCAACTAAAATAATTTCTCAATATCCCCAGTGGTATGGTAACCACCATTCAAAATCACTGCAATAAGGCAATAAGAAACTCAGGAAGAAAGCAAGGCAGGCAAGGGACAGAAAATTGGTTTGGTGGATTCAGTGGCAACTCATTTGCCCCCCAACCTTGAATATGATGAAATTAAAAGACGTACCAATGGAGAGCAGAATCCTTGGATGAGTGGCTTGTTCAAAAGGAAATCAAGGCAGTCTGATTCCTTCAACAGGAAAGCTGTGACTCTCTGGATCCCTAGGCTGAGCTTACCATATGATCTTGTTCTTTTAGGAGGAGCTAGGACTGAAGCATTGGAAAAGACCTTGATGCAGGGAAAGATTGAGGACAGGGGCAGAAGGGGGCAACAGAGGATGCGATGGTTGGATGGCATCACCAACTCAATGGACATGAGCTTGAGCAAATTCCAGGAGATGGTGAAGGACAGCTGCAGTCCATGGGGTCACAAAGAGTCGGACATGACTGAGCGACTGAACAGCGACAACAAGGGCTGCAGCGGGGGAGACATTCTCATGGACTCTGAGTCACTTGGCAAGCACTGGCCAGACCCTAGGTCCTGGAGCTTTGGGAGGATACTGGGCTGAACCAGAACCTGTATCTGCCAAATCCAAGCACAGACTGTAAGACATACACCAGTGCACAAACCTCTCTGCTGCCTTCACTTGGGGACAGTAGGAGGATGAGGGGTGAAGATTAAGTCTGAAGACAAGATAGGGGTGTACTTTTGGAGAAGGAAATGGCAATCCACTCCAGTATTCTTGCCTGGAGAATCCCATGGACTGAGAAGCCTAGTNTTGGGGACAGTAGGAGGATGAGGGGTGAAGATTAAGTCTGAAGACAAGATAGGGGTGTACTTTTGGAGAAGGAAATGGCAATCCACTCCAGTATTCTTGCCTGGAGAATCCCATGGACTGAGAAGCCTAGTAGGTTACAGTCCACAGGGTCGCAGCGATGACAATAGGGTGAACAGAAGCCACCGCTTGGCCCCATTTTAACAAGAAAAAGTGACCCAACGCAGGCCTCCTTCACAAGACTTAGTCCCCTAACCTGCAGTGTGGCTTCTTTCTCCTTCAGCTTACCTCTATTCTCTCAGCTGTGACTTCCTCCTGCTCCAGACCAGCTTAGTTATCACCTGAGAAAGAACCAAATTATCCAGATTCTAACATGTCTCTGTGCACTTAGTCGCCCAGTCGGATCTGACTCTTTGAGACCCCGTGAACTGTAGCCTGACAGGTTCCTCTGTCCATGGGATTTCCCAGGCAAGAATTCCCTTCTCCAGCGGATCTTCCAGACCCAGGGATCAAACCCACGTCTCTTGCGTTGGCAGGCAGGTTCTTTACTGCCGAGCCACTAGGGAAGCCCCAGAAATTTCCTAGATGAGCCAAGCATTATTACCGGCAGGAGATGTTAGAGAATATCTCTCCTGACACTCCTATTTTACAGATAAGGAAACGAATTTATGTCACATGCCCTGAGTCATTGAGTTGAGACAAGAACTGAAGTCCCATGACCTCGGCATGAGGCTCCATTATACACTATCATGTCAACTCTCAAAAGGGGGTCAGCACCCCTGCTTCAGGCCACCACCTAACCTCCATTCCTCTTCCACAAACATCTCAAAAATGGTAGAAAAGCCCCAGAGTTAACTTGCCTGGAACAAACAAAAAAAAAAAAAAAAAGATGAGAACCATTTCAATGAGCTAGCTGGTCATCTTTCAATGGAGTAATCAGCGGCCACAAACACTTTCTCAGAAGGACAGGAGGGTCCAATGCTTGCTGTACCCTAGAGAGTATATCTGAGATCCAGAGTCATAATCAGGGTCTCCACAGCTGGACTATAACGATGGTCAGGGGAAGGCCTAGAAACTAGGTTGGAAGATGAGGCCTGGAGTCCAGAATCTGCAAAGGACTTCACTGGGGGTCCAGTGGATGAGAATCCACCTGCTCATGCAGGAGACATGGGTTCAATCCCTGGTCCGGGAACTAAGATTCCACATGCCACGGGCAACTGGGTTTGTGCCCCACAACTACTCACCCCATGTGCCTAGAGCCTGTGCTCCACAACAAGGGAAGCCACTGCAATGAGAAGCCCGTGCACAGCACCCAAGAGTAGACCCCACTCTGCAACCAGAGAAAGCCCACACACAGCAACAAGGAGCCAGCACAACGAAAAGTTTAAGATTGAAAAAGAATCCGCAAAGACAAACTACAGTGGCTAGAAGAGGTAGCGTGATAGAAGGAACTGCTACTGCTAAGTCATGTCAGTCGTGTCCGACTCTGTGTAACCCCATAAACGGCAGCCCACCAGGCTCCCCTGTCCCTCGGAGAAAGCCATGGCACCCCACTCCAGTACTCTTGCCTGGAAAATCCCATGGACGGAGGAGCCTGGAAGGCTGCANTGTCCGACTCTGTGTAACCCCATAAACGGCAGCCCACCAGGCTCCCCTGTCCCTCGGAGAAAGCCATGGCACCCCACTCCAGTACTCTTGCCTGGAAAATCCCATGGACGGAGGAGCCTGGAAGGCTGCAGTCCATGGGGTCGCGGAGGGTCAGACATGACTGAGTGACCTCACTTTCACTTTTCACTTTCATGCATTGGAGAAGGACATGGCAACCCACTCCAGTGTTGTTGCCTGAAGATAGAAAGAAAATGCTGCCCAAATAGCCGGTTAAGCAAGGGGAAAATTTGGCATGCAAATGAAATGGGGTTTATGAGATATATTCTGTCCTCTTATAGTAACTCCCAGGCCATCTGGTCTGCTTCCCCAGTGCAGGGTACTAACCTCTCTCTTCCCGACATTCGAACACTTGTTAGGATATTGTTTTTCAAAGGAGAATCTCAATTTCCATCTCCTTTTAACTAGCTGTGTTTAACCCACCCCAGCTTTCCTACTTACACTCTAAATGCCACTACCTCCACTTGACTTTCTCCCCGACGTTTGTTCCACCATGCGATCCAAGGCTACAGAACACAGTGGAATCAGACAGGTCTCAGTCCAAATATCAGTTCGGACTCTTGCTAACTGTGTGGCATGTGAGGTGATTTTATCCTTTATCAAGTGCTCAGCCCAATGCCTGGCATAGAGTGAGTATTCAATAAACAGTGGCTGTTGTCGTTATTATCACTATGTTCACAGAAGCCAGCTGGAGCTCCACGGGTGGAATGAAATCTCAGAGGGCTGAAGTGGGCTGTCCAAGGTCAGACAGTAAGTCAGGGAGGGATCCCAGATTTCCTAATCCCAAAAGCCTTTGCCAAGCGTCAGCACCTACACAAACAGCATTATCGCCCAACAACCTCGAAATCTGGGTATCTGATTATATCCAGGTACTACAGCTGACGATTAAATAGGTACTGACCACGTGCTGAAAACTTGGCAACCATATGAAAGCTCTAAGGCATCTACAGATTAGCATAGGAAGGCCATCTCCTTGTTTGTGACAGCCAAAAACACAATCACAACACAAAAGTCTGGAGTCACTGCTTGTGTTGCCCAGTGGTGATAATATTTCTCATCCATATTTGTTTTCAGAAGGTAGATGAAAGGAAGACCAATGCCCTGGCTGCCCCATTCCTGGCTTTTAGAAAGGCTTTTTCAATTAAGAAAGAGAAAGGGAGAGGTCCTAGGGACTGAAAACTAAATGGGTCTGACCAAGGACTGCTATGAAAAACAAGAAGGGGGCTGGAAGTGGGCTAAAAATAGGTCCCCACCATTGATTCAAGAAACTGTGGTTATTTTCTTCAAGGTGGGCTTCTTGTTGTACCAGGACCTGTCTCTCCACTGACGGTGCAAACGATAAGACCGCGGAGCCCCAGGAAGCACACTTTATCTTGAAGTATGAATCACCCTCTCAGAACTCCAGAAAAGAATCTTCTCTTTGTGGCCCTTTACTCTCCTTCTTGGCTGGCATCCCTCGCTCCTCGGGGCTAGTGTCAAGGCCTTAGGATAACCCAGGGTAAGTGACCTTTATGATGGAGACAGACCATTCCAGAAATTCACGAGACAGGAGTGCCTCTTAAAAACTGAAAGGAAACAATGAATGAATGAAACAGCTAGAAGGCCTTCATTATTCAAGTCCCACTGTGAAAGCAGTCCCAGTGCATCCTGAATGCAGGGCTTCTGAAGTGCAAAGCTGTGGCAGAAAGAGCCCTCTGCAATTATGCTCCCTGATCTAGCAGATCTCCCAGTGGTAGGTTAGGATTTGACCATGCCATGTCTGATTTTTTTTAACTGCCAGGCATCTAGAGGGTGGAGCAGCAGAAAGGAGCAATTTGAGGACCCAAGTCCTGCCACGTAGACCGTCTGCCCTAATTCCAAGGATGCTGGCCCATCTACAATACCAGCCACATGGAGAGCCAAGAGCCCTGAAAGGATATCAAACTCCCCGCTAGGGATTAAACAGAGTAAAAGACAATGGAGAGCTGAATGTTCAGAAACAGGAACTGGCAATGACTTTGGTTACTCTTCAAGCTGCCAGACTTAATTGTGACCGACCCCAAAGGCAGAAACACCAACATCAGTAGAGGGTGGAAAGTTACCTTTCAGAACCAGCCTCTGAGGAAACAGGGAGCCATTATCATTCATTCTGTGGCTTTGACCTCACCAAATACCTAAAGGAACTGATGGATGTTAAAAATGAACACTGGGGACAGCCTTAGGGCAAAGGGGAGTGGGAATCCACAGCCGCAGGATGGTGTGAGCAAAGGGAAGGGAGCAGGCTCTCCTTTTTATCTGCGAATGGGATAGATTCCCTCTCCAGCCTCAGTTCTGTCTATGGATGTTAGTTGCAGGGGTGAAAACCCCTTCCGTTCCCTTGAAGCACAGCAGCATGGCATATCCCACAGCACAAAGTCTAAGACAAATGTATATCTGAAATCAAACATGTGGGTACCTAAATTCTATCAGTGCATGTTTATCTCATAACAAAAAAGTATAACCAGTGGATCTCCGGTACTGGATTCTAAATACTCTTAAATCCCAGGCAAGAACAACTTCCCCAACACAGGCATTCACACAGACCATGGCCAGCATGCTAACTCACAGTGTGACTCAGTTTCCCTCCACGGGAGCCATAGTCAAGAGTGCCACCTCCTAGCCCTTCCCCAGAAATCAGCTTGGACTTTACTTTTCAAATATAAAGCCTCTATGATTTCTGAGAGGTGGTGGTGGAAGAAGCAGGAGCCCGGCCAGTCAGGCTGAGTTCCTTCCTGCTCAGAGCATCAGAGTCCCTCTGACATTCCCAGGTGTTGCCACAAAGGGAGTTGAGAGTTTGCCAAGTCAGAAGTTATCCACACCTTAAAAGGAAAGTTCCTTGAATAATTATAAAACAGAAAAACAAACAAACCTAAACCACCTTGCCTGTAAACTGGGAATGGGGGAGGAGGGCAAAGGAAAGTAGAGAGACAAAAATTTGTAAACAGTCAGACAGGGCCAGGGTTAGATTTCCCTTCCCTCAAGGACAGCCAGATCTGATACGGCTGCTGATAAGGCCAAGCAGCTTCACTTTACTGCTCTTATCCAGGTCTCATTTTATAACATCAGTGTTCCCAAACAGCATCGGAGACCCTTCTGAGAGCATGGAGGGGGATTGTCACTGACATCCAGGCTGAACAACATCTACCAGAAAAAAATCCTACTAGGAAGGAGCTCAAAAGGCTTCCGGAGAGCAGAGGCAGACAGAATAGCACTTCCTGCCCACAAGTACCTTTCTGATGAAAAAAACTACACTTTTGAAACCAACACTGAGCTTTCCCTAACACAGATGCTGTAATGTGGCCCTTTCCTGCAAAAGGACACCTTTCCCTTTAGAAACAATATGCGAATCTGATACATAAAATAAATAAACACAGTATAAGTATCCCTAGCTCATTAAACATCTTTCATTCAAGACTTCAAGGCACTTAAGTCATTTTACAAATGTGAAAATTCATGCCTCATCACTTTAAAAGGGGGAGTCAGAGGGAGTATCACTTCCCCATCTTACATTCAATACATTTGAGAAACAGTCCATGGAAAACCCCTCTCTCCCCACTGTAAGTGGGGAGGTCAAACCTCTATATCATTATCGTCAGCTCGGAAAAGCTTGGGATAAACCCAAAGGAGAACTGAGCCATAGTTAAAAGGGGAGAGGGCCCTAAAAGTGGGGTTGGTGGTGCTCTCCAGTCTCGCACCTGCATCTGACTTCAGCCATAGGTTCCAGGGCCATACAGAGCTATAGCTCAGGGGACTTCATTCTTCCTGATATCCTTTACTGCACCCTCCCTCCTGTACCTTTAAGTGGCCAAAGTCAACACTAAATCAGCTTATTTCCCTCCAAGGACCAGATAAATAAGTTGACCCAGCATCGACTGTTTCCCGTTACTCAACTCTGTCCCCAAATATAAAGCCTTGGGGAGGAGGGCCAAGCCTTATGTCAGCCCACCCCTCCATGTGTCCGGCCAGGCCCACCCCGGCCCAACCACTTACAGCATTAGTACTTCATTTACAGGAGCAGACAGAAGGGTCACCCAGCCAGCCTGCCCCAACCCTGGGCAACGCCACCCCCAATCCCACCCAGCGCATTCTGTCTCCACAAGCAAGCAGATGTAGCTCTGCCTTGCAACCAGTGGAAAACCGGATTCTCAAAGGGCTGTCCTTTCTAAGAAGGCAATGGGAAATCCTGCCACAGGATGGAAGCCGGGGGTCACATGCAAGGGGCTCAGAGCTGGAGGCACCTTCTTCTTGGAGACACAACGTCGGGGACTGGGGACCTGGACCCTGGCTCATTTGCTTTCTATAGAAAATGACACTCTATCCACCACCATCACCCCCAATTCCCGAAGGGTGTTCAGCCCTCCCCTTGACCCCTCTCCCTGCTTACAGCAAAGAGAAAACCCCAGGCCTCCTGACTCAAGTCCCAAGGCCAGAATCACAGCTCGTTTGTTACTGGGTGCTGAGAAGGCAGGAGACTTGTGAGCATAGCCCCCAAGGTTACACTGGCGCAGCTCCTTAGGGTCCTGTTCTTTTCCTTCTGGGAGGGCTCCCAGTGGCATCAGAACGACCTGCCACCCTAAGCAGGTTGAACCCGAGGCAACCAAACAAACATACCCCCGAAAGAGAAAGAGGGAGACATAGTCCAGGGAAGGAAGGAAGGGGGTCAGTTTCCGACTGGGCATAGAAAGAAGGAAAGGAAGACACCTGGGAAAGAGGCCAGCGTCTCCCTCCCCTTGCGGTAATGGTCCCATCCCAGCCCCGCCTCTCCCACAGAGGACCGGAGATCCGGGTGGGCAGATGGAGAGCTAGCGGCCAGGGGGCTGGGCCGGGCCCCGGGGCCGGACCGGGGGAGGGGAGGACTAGGTGTGCAGTCCATCATCGCCTAGTTTTCCCATGCACCCTGGAGAAAGGGTTCATCTCGGCACGGTTTCCTCCCCTTCAGAAAAGTCCTCAAACTCCGGAGGGCCCGTGGTTCCCACTGCCAAGCCTCTCTAGCTTCCACCCAGACTGACGCCCTCTCCGCCCTCCCGAGGCTTCGGGGATGCTCTCCGCGCGGAGGCAGAGGGGGTGTCAACCTTGCGCTGCCGGAGATCCCCGGCTGGCCCCTTCCCCTCGCATCTCCCGGATGCCCCCTTTGTTTCTGGCGGTGAAAGTTGCCAAGGTGCACCCCTTCCCCAACACGCCCCCCTGTGCGCCCATCCCCCGCAGGGAATCCAAGCCCGGGCGCACCATCTGATCTGCGGCTCGCTCTCTAGCCTGGGCACCGCAACGAAATCGAAAGCAAAGAGCAGGCGGGATCCGACAGCGCCTCCAGCCTGGTCCCCTGGTCGCAGGGTCTTCCCCACCACCGCACCATCGCCCGCGCCCCCCGCAACTCGGCGCTGCCCGCCCCGCGTGGCCACTTCTCCCGGCGGCGGAAAGGCCTCTCTGCGGGCATCGAGGGCNGCCTCCAGCCTGGTCCCCTGGTCGCAGGGTCTTCCCCACCACCGCACCATCGCCCGCGCCCCCCGCAACTCGGCGCTGCCCGCCCCGCGTGGCCACTTCTCCCGGCGGCGGAAAGGCCTCTCTGCGGGCATCGAGGGCACCTACCGGTGCGGGGCCGGGGTCGCGAGCCGGGGCAGGGCAGGGCTGGGCGCCTGCCGGGCGCAGGTGCAGCCAGGAGCGCCGTCTCCCGGGCTCGCTCCCGCTCCTCCTCCCGCGCCGGGACTCGGGGCGCTCTCCTGCGCCGCCTGCTCCCCGCCCCCACACCGGGCGCTCGGGCTCCCCCCGCGCCGATCTGCCGCTGCCGGTGCCTCCCCCACGCCGCCGGCCCTCCGGCGCCGCGCCTAGTCCCGCATCGTGTGTCGGCGCCCGCCGCGGCGCGGGGGTCGGAGGGCTGCGGCCGCCGCTGCCCGGGCCGAGCGGAGCCCCCGGCGGCGGCGGCGGCGGCACTCACCCATAGTATGGATGCGGTGCAAACTGCACATGCTCGCGCCTGACAGGCGCGCTGCCTCCGGCCCCGCTTAACTCCTTGCTCGCCCGCTCACCGGCTCGCCCTCCGGGTTCGCGGCCCGGCAGACTCCCTCGCCCCTCCCCCGCCTCTGGGAGTCGGCTGCGCCCCGGGCGTCTGGAAATGCGCCCCCGGTCCCAACCGCGGCGCAGGGGGCTGCAGTGCAGAGATCCTCTGCCTGCCTGGCCCCTGCCACCCCGCCTGCGTGTAAGGTGTCTGAAGGAGCCCCGAGGAGAGCGCCAGCCCGGGACCCCTCACCTCCCCACTTGTAGGAGTTGTGGGGGGTACAACGTCCACTGTGGGTGTCCTGTGGGTCCCCATTCCCCGAGGGCCACGGTCCACACGGCGCTGCAGACCCACTAGATGCCAGCGCTGTGTTTTGTGCTGTCCCTTCGTTGAAATAGGCCTGCAAGATCGGTTTTATTATCCCCATTTTCAAGATGGAAAAACTGAGGCCTGTGGAAGTTAAGGAATTTACCTAATGCAGAGCCTGAACTTCCAAGGTTGACAGTTTGGTTTATACCACAAAGATTAAACAGAAGTCAATTGGCATCCTTATATTGGAAGGTGTAAAATAATGGAGGCCATCTAGAAAACCTGGAGATTCTGATATGTGGATCAATGGGAAATCCCTGACACGAGGGCCAGAACTTGAGACAGGCCCCTCAGGTGGGTCCTGGGTCATGCAGAAAGGCTGGGAAAGGAGTAGGAAGGCAATGCAACTCCTATCCCTACGTCAAGCCCGGGTTTGGTACTGGAGCTACAGCCAGGAGGAAAGGACATTTTTACAATTTCTAGTGCCAACTGGGGTAATTATCTTTCTGGAGGGGGCACTCTTTGCTAATTCTCACAGGGACCCTGTGTGTGCCGAGGCCTGATCGGAGAGGTCTGATGGCTGCTTCCCTCCTAGCCCTCACCCCCTTTTTAATCACATGCCACAGTGAGAGAGTTCTCAGGGGTTCAAGGCAGCACAGAGTCTTCTAAGGAAAGGAACCAACCAGCTGGTCTCGCCCCACTCTGGATGAGAAGCTGAGCTGCTGTCCTAATCTGACCTGAAATTGTAGCTTTCTCAAACCTGCAGAGGAAGTGCATGGCCACGTAGTGCCAACGGCACGAGCTCTTGCTTCCCTGAGTTAGTTTCCTCCTCTGAGATAGAGGTAGTATGGCCTGGGTCATAAGTATATTGTGATGACCCAAGAACGAAATGCATGTAGCATCCTCAGTACAGAAGGCCTTCCCCAACAGGAGAGTGTTTTCTGCTGAGGCTAAAGCAGGGCTGGGGAGAAGGGGTCAGTGCTACATTTAAGCCATGGGCTATCCTAGGACACTGTCACAGAGGCAGAAGGCAGGCCCCTCACAGGAACTCCTTGCAGAATGATACTTGAGTCAAACTGGCAGCAAAGCCCACCTGCTGAAGACGGACCTCCCTGGCGCCCCCTTGCCTTGGAGTCCCTTTCTGCTCTGGTTTTCATTCTCTGGCCGGTGGCTGATTCCACTCCCTTCTGGCTCTGGGAGGCAGCATTGCGCAGAAGAAAGCATAGCAGGCTGTTAAGGCAGAGGATCTGAATTGGGGGTGATTTATCCCTTAGGTACAGTGCAGGGCCAGGCATCCACAATATTTTTAGGGCCCATAAAATTTTCTGAATTTCTTTTAAACTCAGAGGCAAAAAATAAACTTTGAGGTCAAAGAAAATGTTTTCCTATATAATTTTAGTTTAGAAGCCATAGTGTAAGAAAGCCAAGGGGCCAGTTATAGAAACTAAAAGAAGGAAGACTTAGGAACTAAGGCCCAAGATTTGGCATCAGTCAGTCTCTACTTTATCCAGCTCTCCTATGGACTTCACTCCATCATCTGGGTCTTCCTCATTCCGAAATTAGGAATCATCTCTTCCTATCAAAAATATATACAATGCCTTACAGTTGACTTATCTCGTTCCTTGGATTTATCATTAATCCCCATTTTATAAATGAGGAAGTCAAGGCTCAGAGAGATTATATGGCTTGGTCAAGGTTATGTTGTTAGTAAAAGCAGAATGCAATTCAAACGCAAGTCTTCTGGCACCCTGTCCAAGATCCTTTCCATCTGCACGCCAAGTAAAGATCAGATGTGTACAGGACAGAGCTGTCTGCTGCAGAAGCAGACCTGAAAATAACATCTGTAGCAGCAAGCGGGTCCCCTGGCTTTTCACCCAGAGAATGCTGAGACATGCGCTCATTGTTGTGAGAATGGGTAGAGAGGGTGCCCCTGGGTGAAGGGAGGCACTGTATAATGCTTCTGGTGATTCAAGTACAGATTCAAGGTGGAGGGCCATGGGACAAACCAAGCCCCACTGCACCAACACACACACCAGAGGATGCCGGCCCCTTTTGACTTCTTGTCTCATCCGAGCAACCTGGACCTGAGTTCAGACTCCACATCCTAGTCAGGCATCCTAAGGCAGTTTATTTAACCTTTTTGGGCCTATTTCCTCATCTGCAAAATGGAAATGGCAATAAAACTCAACTCCATGGCTCTTGCAAGTATAAATAAAGATGATGAACACATACAGAGTTTGAAGTTCCTGCCACCGCTCTTCACATCTCTCTTCTACCACCAGGTAGGGACAAAGAGAGTCTTTCAAGTGTCTTTGTAGTCTCTAAAGTACCTTGAAAATGTTAGGTCCTTAACCATATTTTCTGAAAGACAAAAGAAATTTCCCGCCCTTCTACAAAGCAAACCATCCATAAAGTGATAGCTCTTGCCTACCGTAAGTCATTTTCTTGATAACTTTCAAGGGGAACGAGAAAAACTTCTGCATACTCATTAGAAAGAGTTGGTTTCCTGGGGGTTGCCCTCTGACCACAAGTCAGGAGAGATGTTGCTCAAGAGGGTGATTTCAGTGAAGGGACTGGGCCAGCAGCCAGAGCAGAAAGGACTTGGGAGAGGACTGAGGTGTGGAAACTGGAGGCCAAGAGATAACTGTATATGGTGTGTCACAGAATGCTGTGATAAGAAAAAGAGAAGTGAGTTAGGGCAGAGGAAGCGCTGACGTCAAAGGCTATCTTGAGCTCAGGGTTATTTGGACCAGCTTAACAGGAAAATGGGCTTCCCAGGTGGCACTAGTGATAAAGAACCTACCTATCAATGCAGGAGACACAAGAGACACAGGTCAGGAAAATCCCTGGGTGGGGAAGATCCCCTGGAGGAGGGCATGGCAACCCATTCCAATATTCTTGCCTGGAGAATCCCATGGACAGAGGAGCCTGGAGGGCTACAGTCCATAGGGTCACAAAGAGTCGGACACAGCTGAAGTGACTTAGCAGGCACGCACAACAGGAAAATAATTTGGGTGAGAAAGAACTGGAAACCCCCCCCTCCTGCCCAGGGAACCAGTCTTCCCTTACAAGCATAGAAATCTTCCTGTTCTCTTTGAAAGTCATTATGAAAATTACTTATGGTAGACAGGAGCTACCTCTTTCTGGATGGTATGCTTAGTGGAAGGGCAGAAAACTTCTTGTTTTCCAGAAGATACAAGCATGGTCTAGGCAATAAGAGAGGAAGACAAGATCTGCTGGAGTCGGCAAATGGGGTGGGAGGAGGAGTCTGTTATAGCCTTTTTTTCAAATAGGAAGGAAAGAGGCATAAAATTTAGAGGCATAAAGAGTCTAACTGAAAGAAATATGAACCTGGAGCTTTTAGGATTCTTTGGTAGCAAGCAACAGAACCCAACTTTAGCTGTCTAAAAGGAATTTATTAGCAGGATATGATTAGATGGCCCACAGATGGGAAGGAATGCTGGCAAAACAGACTTGAAAAGGCTAGGACCACGACAGCTTTGGGAGCCCAGGGAACTGGAAGTAACTGAGAGCCTCCTGGGGCTCTGCTGCCAGAACAATGGGACTTCAATTATCTTTATCACTTTTATCTGCTCAAGTTCTGGGTTAAGTTGGTGAAGTTTACGTAGGCTCCGCCAGAGAAAGGCCAGAAGGATACCCTGATGTAAGCTCCATCAACGCCCCACAGCACAATTCAGAGGAAGACAGGGAAATTAAAGTGTTGTTACCCCAAGGGAGAGAAAGGCTGCTTGGCAGTCCCCGAAAAGGGAGTGTCCACGGTGTATGGGGGAAGCAAGCAGCACAGGGGATGTGTATCTGACTCGAGGCCCCATAACATTCTCAGTTATGAGAGAAGGTGAAGGGAGAAACAGAGAGGCCTTCAGAAAGTAGCAGGAAACTCTGAAAAGGACCGGGACAGGCAGGCCTGATTGCTGACTAAAATCACCGCTCGCTCTAGGGTGGGTATCGGGCTGGAGACAGGCCAGCACTTTCGGGACTTTGCATAGCTACGAGCTGTGCTCAGAAATGGATGAACTGTAATAGGAAAGCAGGTGCAGTGGGTTATTAAGGATGTTCTCGAATGTTTGCTAAATGCTTCTGAGGAGTGGAAAAATGGTACCAGCGGAGGGCTAGGAGGCATCAGGCCCCAGGGAAAATGGTCAAGTTGACTACAGGTTTATCAGAAGGTTTGCTATTCACACATCCATGCGGGAGAGGGGTGTGTGTACTTTCACCGAGCTCTCAAAATAACGTATGTTCCTACTTTAGGGATCTTTAAAAGTCATGTCCTCTCTCTCTCTTTTTTTATTTTTTCCAGTCATCAAAAAGAAAACACAGTGGATAAGAACTATGCAGTATTCATGAACATCTAGAGCTTGAAAATGAGGAACTCACTATATTCTGTGATAATGTGAATTCATCCATAAAGCATTAAGACATTAATGTGTGGGCACTAAGATAGCCCAGAAAATGAGCACGGGTTCATGAGACCAGCAGTAAATTAAGGGGTGGGGGGAGGCCAACGCTCAAAGAAATCAAAGTGAGAATATGAACATACATCAGAACTACACAACTTCATAGTCATCAAGTGTGAGTTTAACTGTGATGGTGGTAAACTGGAGAAGGGGGGAAGCTAGAGCTGATTATGAAACTTGGGAATCATGGGGAGAGCCATCCCCATCCCCAGCTGCTCTCATTTCCGACTCAGCAGTCAGCCCAGGTGCTGGGCAAATTTGAAAGAATTTCTACCCTGGAGATTAGAAACCAAACTCCCAGCTAGTCACCTCCCCTCTGTGCCTCCCTCTGCCAGGATACAAGGAGCTCAGTCGTCTGAGGAGGGACAAAGGAGTATTGTTAAGGCGAGCCTGGTTAGGAGAAGGCTTTGCAACTAAAAGCTTTTATGCTGCTATCTAAGCCCTTCAGCCTGGGGGGGTGGGGTGGGGGTGGGGGGGAACTCTGTGTGCCTGTCCCAACTTCACTGGATCAGTTCAAAGAGAGATTTCAGCCTGAAATTTTTGATTGCAGGATAGCTTGGGACTTGGCAGCATTAATAGGTTAAGAATTTCTATCACAACATCTCATCCAAGACCCAATTCCTAGTCCCACTAGGTCTTGAGATAGGTTAGAGTGGGAAAATCTTTTTTTTTTTTTTTTAAGATTTGAGTTAAAGTTGTCCCCTAGGAGCTGACTGAGAGGCAGCCCAGCTTGGGGGTGAGAGTGGGGGTAGACGGGTGGGGGTGTTGGGACTATACTACCTAGGGTACGATATAACCTGTATCATTTCTTTTTACCATCTTTGTCCTGCCCCTTGTAGAACTCTGCCACCTTCAGGAAGGAGCGCACAAGCCTGAGGGTGGATGATCTCAAGGATCCCATCTTGTCTGAGCCATGCGTTCAGGTGAGGTGTCCCATTAGTCCTAGGTGCTCACTAATTAATAAGTTTTACATCTAATCTCTTCTCTGGTACTGTGCCGTCATGAGGACTAGACTCCTGATTTGAAGAAAACTGTTACTCAGTTCAACAACTATTAACGCACATGCGCTGTGTTGAGGAGTAGGCTCATAGAGGTAAAAAGATTGAGACCTAAGCGTTTGGATATGAGGACACTACACAAAGGTCTCTAACAGAGACCCCACACTCCTAGGAACTTAAATTTTCTCCCTCCCATGGAGTTCAGTTCAGTTCACTCAGTCGCATCCTACTCTTTGTGGCCCCAAGGACTGCAGCACGCCAGGCCTCCCTGTCCATCACCAACTCCTGGAGTCTTCTTAAACTTATGTCCATTGAATTAGTGGTGAAAGGCAGTGATTATTCTAAGATGGAGTTGTTTTCTTGCCAGGCTTTATCCCTACCGCACTTGATTTGTAAAGCAACTTTCAGGCACTGGCTCAAGATTGACTAGTATTTGCAAATTTGTACATTTCTTTCTGTCAAAAGACCCTTTGCCCTTCTTTCTTGCCCATGACCTAGGTCAAAGTTTGCTTTTGTTTATGCCCTTCAGCAAGATTCAGACTTGGGACAGGACATTGACATCTTTAGTGGGATTTTCCATACTTGTGAGCAGTAATGTCAGGTACAGAGCTGTGACCTCCCTAGAGAATACAGCAGAGGGGTCTAGGGACAAGGAAGGAAGAATACTGGGGTTCCCCATGACTTAAAGGAAGACCACAGAGGATATGAGTGCTTTGTTATGGACCTCCATGTTTGTTCTTAGCATCGTCGAAGAAGGGAACTAGTTGGTTCAGGCCTCATCTTAACCTCATAAGTGCCTTTACGGGCAGTTGTATGATATGAGGTTAACACTACCCCATATCCTAGCATTTTTACTATTGAAATCCAAATTCATGTTGTAGGAAGACACTGGACCCGGTGGATCCCACCCTCTAGCTTAACTGAATGGAGCTGGACGATGGCCCAACACTCTAAGAATGTCGAAGGAAGGCTCATGAGTGTCCCTGGTGCTGCAGTCAAGGAGCGTGGACGAGTGTAGGTGGATGTGGAGGAACGAGAAGCATAGCAGGAAGGCCCAGGGGCTCCAGACTTTCTTCCTGAGATCATGCACCATGCTGCTCCCAGCCAGAGGGTCACAAAGTCTACCCTCTGGACCACACCCAACTAGCTTCACATTCCTTCTTCCCTCAAGTGGACACCACGGCTGAATGCATCATTTCCCTTGCAGGATGTAAAATGGGCTTGGGTTAGAACTAGACCCAACTTAACTCTGTCCCCAGACTTGTGTCTGCTCCTTCAAGACCTGGACAACTTCCAGACCACAAGAACACAATGTATAAGAGGAACCCAGTAATGCTGTTGTGGGCATAGCTTAATTGCTCTGAAGAGGTAACAGGATCCGGGCAATATCAAAAGCATGTGAGTCCCCTCTGATCCTCCCCTTGTCATACCCCTGCCCAGGATCTTCACCAATTGGGGACAGTGAGTTGGCATTAAACGTGAAGGATGGGAGGTTATGAGGCAAGTTCTTTGACTGGTAGATTGTAGCTTTCTTGAGTTAGTTGTCAACTTCCCTGAATCGCAACTTTATACTTTACTGATGAGATCCATATTTTTTAAACATTTTAATAGCTTTATTAGAAAAATGATCTATACTCCTTGTAAAATATTCACATAATATAAAAAGAACAAAAACTAAAAATATTACAGCAGATTTCTACACCCAAATATAATCAGATAATCACCATCAATGTTTTTGGGGAAAGCTGTCTACCCATATTTATTTACACATAGTTTTATATATATATGTAACTATAGGTGTATAAATATATACAACTGTGTGTGTGTGTGTGTGTGTGTGTGTGTGTGTGTGTGTGTAGGCTTACCAGGTGGCTCAGTGGTAAACAATCTGCCTGCCAACGCAGGACACACAGGAGGTGCAAGTTTTAACCATGGGTCAGGAAGATCCCCTGGAGAAGAGGTTGGCTACCCACTCTACAATCTTGCCTGGATAATTCCATGGGCAGAGGAGCCTGGCATGCTATAGTTCATGGGGTCACAAAGAGTTGGACATGACTGAGTGACTAATCACAACACATATATAGTTTTACATAAAGTAAATTATATTAAACATACTTTTCTGGAAATTGCTTCACTTGACATTAATAATGAATTTGTTCCATGTTAATAAAAACAATTTTTCAACATAAATTTTAATGGCTGCATAGTATTTTATTTTCTAGATGAATTTTAATAATTTATTTACTAGGTTCCAACTGATGAATATTAGGTTGTATCCTTTTTTCTTTAGTCTCTTATTATTGCTGCTATAAATATTTGGGGCAACATAGTCCTTTGAAGCATCCTTCTCCTAATGACAAAAATACTAAATGATGTAGCTTGAGGAAGGGCACAAGAATCATAAAACCCTGTCAGTGAGAACAGGAATTTGGAGTGGAGGAAAAGGTCTTAGAAAATATTTAGTGATCCTCAGCTGTATAAATAGGACTTCCCTGGTGGCTCAGACGATAAAGTGTATTGCTTATAATGCAGGAGACCTGGGTTCGATCCCCTGGGTCAGGAAGATCCTCTGGAGAAGGAAATGGCAACCCACTCCAGTACTCTTGCCTGGAAAATCCCATGGACAGAGGAGCGTGATGGGCTACAGTCCATGGGGTTGCAAAGAGTCGGACATGACTGAGCTTTAGTCGGACACCACTAAATGATGTAGCTTGAGGAAGGGCACAAGAATCATAAAACCCTGTCAGTGAGAACAAGAAAGGAGTGGAGGAAAAGGTCTTAGAAAATATTTAGTGATCCTCACCTACATAAATGGTTTCCACTCTTATGTATATTACTACATATGTACATGACTATTGCACTGGCTTAAGTGGCAAGTTTATTTAGAGTTATTTCTCATTCTGAATATCCAGGGAATTTATTTCAACACTAAAACTTTGCTTCCCAAAAGAACTGCGTTCTTCCCAAGAGAGGCTTTGTTCCAGAGATCTGCATCCACGTAAGCACAACTCCCTGTGCCTGCAGGGAGAGTCCTTCTTGCAGGGTCAGGCCATTCCAGGAGTCATCTGAATGTTTCCCCAGTGGCCAATGGGCGATGCATAGTGTTTGGAAGGAGCAGCAGTCACATGTCACCCCTGGTGAGCAAAGCCTGGTGGTTTCCCATCATAGGAGCCTGTGTGTTCTGCTCCCTTGCTTCAGTTCAGTTCAGTCACTCATTCGTGTCCGACTCCTTGTGACCCCATGAACCACAGCACGCCAGGCCTCCTTGTCCATCACCAACTCCTGGAGTCTGCCCAAATCCATGTTCATTGAGTCGATGATGGCATCCAACCATCTTATCCTCTGTCATCCCCTTCTCCTCCTGCTCTCAATCTTTCCCAGCATCAGGGTCTTTTCCAATGAGTCAGCTCTTCGCATGAGGTGGCCAAAGTATTGGAGTTTCAGCCTCAACATCAGTCCTTCCAATGAACACTCAGGACTGATCTCCTTTAGAATGGACTAGTTGGATTTCCTTGCAGTCCAAGGGACTCTCNTTTTTTTTTTTTTTTTAATAATTCCAAAATGCCATGGATCTCAAGCTACTCAAAGTTTTTCTAAAAAGTAATTTAATTTTCACATAATATCATAATCATTTCTTTTATAGCTCCTGGAACTGCTTTTTACATCCTTATTCAGCTGTTGAATAGAATGTATAAAACAGCATTTCACACATACATGAATATATATTATGTAAATTTCAGGCAGATTCTTTACCACTGAGCCATCCTGTAAGCTTAGTATAGCATATGGGCTTCCCTGATGGCTCAGTGGTAAAGAATCCACCTGCAGTGCAGGAGACTCGAGTTTAATCCCTGGGTCAGGAAGATTCCCTGGAGAAGGAAATGGCAAACCACTTTAGTGCTCTTGCCTGGGAAATCCCATGGAAAGAGGAACCTGTGGGGCTACAGTCCATGGGGTCCCAAAGAGCTGGACATCACTAGAGTGACTAAATAACAACAATAATAAGCTTAATACATTGTGAGTTCTCATAACTTTTCAAAAATACATCTATAATGTTTCAAGAGAAATACAAAATGATTCTAAAATATCCAGAAGGGATCTGAAATATTAGAAGCATCACAACTGGAAAATAAGTCCAATAAGAAATAGTTCCTTCTGGAAAATACTGTATTCTGAGAAAAATCAACCTGTACTTCACATGTTTGCATTTCACCATTCAGATTCGATCAAAATTTAATATGATGTAAAAAAAAATCTGGACTTAAAAGTTACCTGACTTTGAAAATGCAATTAAATTAAAAGTATACTTAATTTCAACTGTGAATATTCTGAATTGACTTTTAATCTAAAGCATTTCATTATGTTTCATAATGTTTTAAGAAAACAATTAGTATCTAGTTACGATAAGAGGGAAATCACTTTCTGTTGACAGCTAAAACATTTAGGTTCTAATGTTTATAGTTATAGTCAGATTCTACTATCATACTTACTGGATGACCTAACATTGTTCCTTTCCATAAAAGCTTAAGACCCACTCAGGAAAATCTGATAGAAGATCCTATTTTCAGAATCCTTTCTCATACATAAATAGATAAGAAAATATTACAGATCCAAAATACTCTGTCTCCAAACTACATATATATGCTTTGGAGAAGATGCTATTCATTAGGTGAAGCAACTGGACCTTTCCTCTATTGCTGGGGTGTATGCTGAAAGTTAAAAATATACCTACCCTATTGCCCAGTGATTCTACTACTAGTTGTTTATGCAAGAGAAAATATTTGTCTCCCAAAATACTTGTACTGCTGCTGCTGCTGCTAACTTGCTTCAGTCGTGTTTGACTCTGTGCGACCCCATAGACGGCAGCACACCAGGCTCCCCCGTCCCTGGGATTCTCCAGGCAAGAACACTGGAGTGGGTTGCTATTTCCTTTTCCAATGCATAAAAGTGAGAAGTGAAAGTGAAGTCGCTCAGTCGTGTCCGACTCTTTGCGACCCCATGGACTGCAGCCTACCAGGCTCCTCCATCCGTGGGATATTTCAGGCAAGAGTACTGGAGTGGGGTGCCATCACCTTCTCCAAAATACTTGCACAGTAATGTTTAAAAGAAATTTAGTCACAATTGTGAGTATTCAGAATACTCACTGGAAACAAGCCATACTTTCATCAACAGATGTACGATCAAACTGCAATATATTCACATGATAGAATAATACACAGCAAAGAAAAAAATTAACTACCAGTATTCACAATTTTTTAATTCTGAAATTTAATTAAAATTTAATTTCAGGTAAAATAAATGAATTTTTCTTTACATGTATCTACTTACATAGAAACCAACAGTCAATAAACATGCTTGTAATTATTGTGTGCCTATAAACACATGTTCAATCTTACTTGTCTGTAGACTGGAATTTTAAAAATATCTAAAATTGTTATTGAACATTTAAAAATTCTGCTCCACTCCCCCACAAAGCCGTAAGAACAAAAGATTAAAACCTCTGAAAAATCCAACTTCTTCTCTTTTGTAACCTAGCAAATGGACTCAGATAACTCATCATTAATTATGTGTGCCCCACATCTAACTCCATTTTCTTAGAAGCTGAATAAAGTAATTCTAGATATAATTTTTAAGTGATCTTTATTTACTCATTAGTTCATGATATTCTAGCACACAGATGTTAAATAACTATCATGTTATTTAAGGCCACCAAATCCAAAATCAAAACTGAGGTATCTGGCTCCTGTTTAGAACTATAATACCAAGATTACATACAGAACCTAATCAATCATTTTAGTAAAGCAGATTATAAGAATAACCCAAAATGTCAAAAAATATTTTAAAATATTCTTCACTGGGGCCAGATAAGCTTAATAATTAGACCAAAAGTTACATTCAACATTTGGGTAAGAAATATAGAAAACAGACCAACCTTGGAAGACTTCCTTCGGCTTCTTCTTGTCCAAACTACCACCAGTTTATCTGGTTGCCTGCCAAACATGAAAGATTAAGTAAATTTTATCTTAAATCAATAAAATTTAGTTTTAGCACCTTTAAAAGAACAAAAATGTCACCTGCTTTAGATTACACTAACAATAAAGCCCTATAAATTACTCAAATATAGTAGATGCAGAATATAGACATGATCTAATTTAAATGACTAATATTTCATCCACATGTTTTTCTAAAAATACTTTACCAAGTAAATTCACTGGGACAATCCAAGTAACATAAAATACTTAGACTATTTTAAAAAGAAAAGCACATACATATCTCTCATCTAAAACTATATTTACAACACATTATCACTTTAGAGAAAATAAGCATAAAAATAATATTTCCAAAATAATTTAAATCTGAAGTTTATACTACTTTAGCATATCTGTATCTTATGAACAATGCTTATGATTTTCAAAACCTTTTTATAATCAATCATCTCAACCATCTTCAAGAATATAATATAATACTGAAAAATAGGCAAGTACATTCTGGCAAGAAGCCCAGGGTACACTGGGTTCCCTAGTGGCACAATGGTAAAGACTCTTCCCGCAATGCAAGAGACTGTCTACAATGCAAGAGATGTGGGTTTCATCGTTGGGAAGATCCCCCAGAGAAGGAAATGGCAGTCCACTCCAGTATGCTTGCCTGAGTAATCCCATGAACAGAGTAGCCTGGTGGGCTAGAGTCCATGGGGTTGCAAAGAGTTGGACATGACTGAGCAACTAAACCACCACAACCTGAAAAGTTTAAAAAAAAAAAAAAAAAAAACTCATCAAAAGNTTCTCTGTGTGGACCCTTCAGGGGGTCTGGAAGCTCAGAGCCTCTCTCTCAGCTCCATCCAGCCCTGCCTGCTCTCCTTCCTCTCTCACAATGGCACCAGCCCAACGCAGCTTATTATTATTTTGCCTCAGTTTTTCAAAGGTTCCCCTCTTCTGTAGGGACTCCCTCGTAATCCAGCTTTTTCCTCCAGCTCTCAAATATCATGATGCAGAGGGTAGCTGTGCAGAGGAAATAATTTCCCTATTTTGTTGTCGTTCAGCTGCTAAGTCGTGCACAGGACAGAGTGAGACAGGAAGCAAGGAGATAGTTTATCCAAGCTTGTAGCTGGGCAGCTAATAGATTCCCTGAATAACTTGAAAGTCAGCTACCACAAATGAACGAATGAATGAATGAATGCAAGGGTGAGAGAGAGGGACAGCCATCAGCAGATACTGTCCACTGATTCAGCGATAGCCATGGTTTGACTTTGTCTCGGTCCATGGAGGGCTACATAAAAAATGCTTTTCTTTCTTTTTTTTTTAANATGAACGAATGAATGAATGAATGCAAGGGTGAGAGAGAGGGACAGCCATCAGCAGATACTGTCCACTGATTCAGCGATAGCCATGGTTTGACTTTGTCTCGGTCCATGGAGGGCTACATAAAAAATGCTTTTCTTTCTTTTTTTTTTAAAATATTTTCAATGCGGACCATTTTTAAAGTCTTTATTGAACCTGTTACATTATTGCTTCTGTTTTGGTGTTTTGGCCAAGAAACATGTAGGATCTCAGCTCCCCTCCCAAACCCCCTGCATTGGAAGGCCAAGTCTCGATCACCACACCTCCAGGGAAGTCCCAGAAAGAGCTTTAAGACAAAAAGACTGTGGGAAAAAGACAGTGTCTCAGACATTCCAACCCTGAATCTCAGAGTTGAGTTAGGCGTAGGCTAGCCTGAAGGTCCATAAGAATCCATCCTTGGGGAGGTGTGGCACGGGAGCTATGGCTGGGGGCGCCGCTGGGGAGCCAGCCTCACTGGAGCCTGAACAGTCTGTCTCTGATGATTAGGGACCAAAGAGGGGGCCAGTGGAGGAACCCATCCAGAGTCGAGGGACAGTGGGCAGGACCTCTCCAGGCTGCTAGCATGTGGGTGGCTGGGGTCAGGCAGAGGAGGCAACTGCAGCAAAGGCTGATGGGACAACCTGTAGCATCAGATGGGAAACTGCTCTGCCTCTGCGCATTCCTGCCGGCCTGGTTATTGATTACCTGCCAGGCTCTGAGGCAGTGGGAGTCACTTTTTCCCCGAGAGCGGAGGAGGGGACAGGCCCATCTTCCTCCTGGCAACCATTCACCCTGGGGAGCACTAGGTAGGGATTAATAATAGTAAATAGAAGAGCTATAAAACTGAGCTAAGATTGGGACAACTGGAGACATTTATGGCCTGTTCAGTCAATGATAGTATTGTGTTGATGCTAAATTTTATAAGTGTGATGATATTAGGAAAGCATGCTTGTTCTTAGCAGGAATATCCTGAAGTATCCAGGGACAAAAGGTCATGATGTGTACAACTAAGTCTCGAATGGAAAATACACACACACACACACACACACAAATGGACAGAGAGAAAGTAAAGGCAGCAGTGTGTTAACAATTGGTTAAGTCTAAGTGCAGAGTGTATGGGTGTTTAAGATACTGTTTTTTTACAACTTCTCTAGGTTTGGAATTTTCATAATAAAAAGTTGAGGGGGGAGCAGAGCTAAGAGAAGAAGAATAGCCATCACTTATCAAACAATGATTGGATTTCAAAATTTAGGTAACTCTAATATCTGATTTAATCCTCAGACCAACTCCAGAGGGAGACATTACAATCCTCATATTAAAGATATGGAAACTGAGTCCCAGAGAGACTAAGGAACTCATCCAAGTTTACAGAGCAGGGATTGAGACAGAGCCCAAAGAAGGGAGGTCTTGCAGGGCAGTGAGGCTGGGGGTCTGTCATTTGACACTCTTATTAAGCCTTTTCTGTGTGCTGGCAGTGTTTTAAAATCGTCCATGTGTTTAACTCATTTCATCCTCCCTTCCTAAAAGCTTTGTGCTTTGTGATAAACCACTTCATCATTGTGGGTGGGAGCGAACAAAGGCGCGCTCAAATGCATCGACAGAAGTGTTGGTTGGTGCAGTCTCCTTTGAGGGCAGTGCGCAGCATCTGTTGAAATTTAAAATTCACATTGTGTTTACATCCTGCAATTCCACTTCTAAGTGTTAAACCGTAAAGATAGTCACATATGTGGACCAAGAAATAGGTATAGAGATATTCACTGCAGCAAGGTATACAATAGCCAAAGACTGGAAATGTTCTAAATATCCATCATTAGGCATGCTAGGGAACCATTTAAAAAGTAAGGCAAATGAACAATCATCACAAAACACAAACAGAGTTATAGGTACAGAGAACAAACAGGTGGTTATCAGAGGGAGGAGACTGGGGAGAGGAAAGAAACAGGTGAGGGAGACAAGAGGTACAAACTTCCAGGTGCAAAATAAATGAGTCATGAGTATGAAATGTACAGTGTGATGAATGTAGTTAATAATTATGTAATATCTTTTTATGGTGATGTACCATAATAACCAATAGTTAGAACCGAACATGGGACAGCAGACTGGTTCAAAGTTGGAAAAGGAGTGCGTCAAGGTTGTATATTGTCGCCCTGTTTAACTTCTATGCAGAGCACATCGTGCGAAATGCCAGGCTGGATGAAGCACAAGTGGGAATCAGCATTGCCAGGAGAAATACCAATAACCTCAGATATGCAGATGACAACATCCTAATGGCAGAAAGCAAAGAGGAACTAAAGAGCCTTTGATGAAAGTAAGAGAATGAAAAAATTGGCTTAAAACCTAACATTCAGAAAAATAAGATCATGGGATCTGGTCCCATCACTTCATGGCAAATGGATGGCGAAACAGTGGAAACAGTGACAGACTTTTTTTTGGGGGGGGGGCGGGGCTCCAAAATCACTGCAGATGGTGACTATAGCCATGAAATTAAAAGACGCTTCCTTCTTGGAAGAAAAATTATGACCAACCTAGACAGCCTATTAAAAAGCAGAGACAGGACTTTGCTGACAAAGGCCCTTATAGTCAAAGCTATGGCTTTTCCAGTAATCATGTATGGATATGAGAGTTGGACCATAAAGAAGGCTAAGTGCCGAAGAATTGATGCTTTTGATCTGTGGTGTTGCAGAAGACTCTTGAGAGTCCCCTGGACTGAAAGGAGATCAAACCAGTCAATCCTAAAAGAAATCTATCCTGAATATTCACTGGAAGGACTGAGGCTAAATCTGAAGCTTCAATACTTTGGCCACCTGATGTGAAGAGCCAACTCATTGGAAAAGACCCTGATGCTGGGAAAGACAGAAGGCAGGAGGAGAAGGGGACAACAGAGGATGCGATGGTTGGATGGCATCATCAACTCAATGGACATGAGTTTGAGCTCCGGGAAATGGTGAAGGACAGGGAAGCCTGGTGTGCTGCAGTCCACGGGGTTGCAAAGAGTCAGACACGACTGAGTGCACATACAGACACACACACACACATACACACACTAGGGGACAAGGGACAGGGGAGAAAGGAGACTTACTATTTATTCATTGTTAGCCCTACTAATAATTCAAATTTATACTATGTGAATGATTACCTATTCAAAGTGAGTGAATGGATGCATGAATGAGCATAAGTCTCCTTGACAAACTCCACAGGACTTGTTTTGGGGCTTCCTTAGCAATATTTCCAGTCTTGAAGGGGACAGAGGCCAGTTACCCACAGTTTGGGGTTGATCTGTTCCAATCCTCAGGAGGTATGAGTCCATGTTTAAGCTCATGAAGTCCCATTAACCCTGTTGAACTTTCTCCCTTGGCCTCCTGAACTACATGAGTCAGCTTTCCATAGAGTTTGGACTCTCAAAACTGTGCATGAGAATTACTTGGAGGCCTTATTAACTGCACAACTTTCCAGCCTAACCTCCAGACACTCAGATTCAAACGTGGGGTGCAGCCGGGGGGCACCACCACCTGGAAAGAAACTTTCAAAGCCCCTGGGGAGAAACTCTGGTGAGTCTGCCTCTGTTCAGAACTAGCCTGAGAGCCTGCCAGATTGGGGAAGAAAGCTGTTCTGAAACGTGGATCCTTCCCTGCAATATTCTCCATATTCATCGTCTTTACCCCATATCCACCTAACTAAAAACTGAGTACTCCACCCCCCGCCCCCCGCAGGTAATTTAGGATTGTAGTGGTGAGCGCAGGGGCTGCAAGAGTGCACGGAGAGCTGCCTGCGCAGGCGACGTCCTGTTTGCTTTTCCGGTTCCTCGGCCGGCCGGCTGCTTTAAAATAAATAATGCGTGCATGCATACATACAGACGTACGGACGCAAGCAAGTTACCCTCTAGGCTGCGGTGAGTTTTGTTTTTCCCTTCATATTATATATTAGAACTTTGGTCTCCCAATGGGACAGACTCTTTGAAATAAGGATTTCTGCTCCAAATATCCAGGCGTGACGGCTCCTGCAAGTCGTTCGACCAATACGGGAACCTCCTTCGGAGGGGAGACGGGGGAAAGTCTGGTCTTGCGCCCCGTCCAGGGAGGGTCTCGGGCNATACTGCCTTGATGACTGTGGCTTTGTAGTAGAGCCTGAAGTCAGCTGATACCTCCAGTTTCATTTTTCGTTCTCAAGATTGCTTTGGCTATTTGAGGTTTTTTCCATTTCCATACAAATTGTGAAATTATTTGTTCTAGTTCTCTGAAAAATACCATTGGTAGCTTGATAGGGATTGCATTGAATCTATAGATTATTTTGGGTACTATTCACTATATTAATTCTTCTGATCCATAAACATGGTATATTTCTCCATCTATCTGTGTCATCTTTGATTTCTTTAATCAGTGTTTTATAGTTTTCTATATATATCTTTTGTTTCTTTAGGTAGATTTATTCCAAAGTATTTTATTCTTTTTGTTGCAATGTGAATGGAATGTTTCCTTAATTTACCTGTGTTCCCCTTGTTATTGTATAGTAATGCAAGGGATTTCTGTGTGTTAATTTTATATCCTGCAACTTTACTATATTTGTTGCTTACCTCTAGAAATTTTCTAGTGGATTCTTTAGGTTTTTCTAAATGTAGAGAATCATTTCATCTGAAAACAGTGAGAATTTTACTTCTTCTTTTCCAATCTAGTGTCTTTTAATTTCATGTCTACAGTCACCATATGCAGTGATTTTGGAGCCCTCCTAAAAAGTTTGCCACTGTTTCCACCATTTCTCCATCTCTTTGCTATGAAGTGATGGGACTGGATGCCATGATCTTTGTTTTCTGAATGCTGAGCTTTAAGCCAACTTTTTCACNAGTTAAATAAGCAGGGTGACAATATACAGCCTTGACGTACTCCTTTTCCTATTTGGAACCAGTCTGTTGTTCCATGTCCAGTTCTAACTGTTGCTTCCTGACCTGCATACAGATTTCTCAAGAGGCAGGTTAGGTGGTCTGGTATTCCCATCTCTTTAAGAATCTTCCACAGTTTATTGTGATCCACATGGTCAAAGGCTTTGGCATAGTCAATGAGGCAGAAAAAGATGTTTTTCTGGAACTCTCATGCTTTTTCGATGATCCAGCGGATGTTGGCAATTTGATCTCTGGTTCCTCTGCCTTTTCGAAAACCAGCTTGAACATGTGGAAGTTCACGGTTCACGTATTGCTAAAGCCTGGCTTGGAGAATTTTGAGCATTACTTTACTAGCGTGTGAGATGAGTGCAATTGTGTGGCAGTCTGAGCATTCTTTGGCATTGCCTTTCTTTGGAATTGGAATGAAAACTGACCTTTTCTAGTCCTGTGGCCACTGCTGAGTTTTCCAAATTTGCTGGCATATTGAGTGCAGCACTTTCACAGCATCATATTTCAGGATTTGAAATAGCTCAACTGGAATTCTATCACCTCTACCAGCTTTGTTTGTAGTGATGCTTTCTAAGATCCACTTGACTTCACATTCCACGATGTCTGGCTCTAGTTGAGTGATCACACCATCGTGATTATCTGGGTCTGAGCACAAATACCAGTTCTTAGGTTACATGCTCTAGACTCATACATTTAAATATTTACCTTTCTGACTCCCTACCTTAATGTAATTTGATAAATCATAATATGAATTACAATGTAGGCACAGATATAAAATAGCCATTCAATTTTAAAGTGGTCTGCAGAGGTTGGGGGATAGAAATATAAGAGATTTAAGAGAAAGAGAACAGGACACCTTTGGAGTGAGTGTCATGTATCAGACTCTGCTATGAACTTTATACATTATCTCATCAATGAATATTAGACAGTTGAGTAGGAGGGAGAGTGGGAAGGTGAGATACAGAGATGAGGCAAATAGAGATAAACCTGATGTCTCAGTCTTACTAGTGAGGTTAAACTTCTATACATTCCTTTACAGTTACCTCCTGTGTGTTTCATTTCATTTCCACTACTTAGGTTCACACGAGTTAGTGAGTTTTTCTGAACTCAGTCCCCTGATTTGACAATTAAGAAGAATTCCTACCTTTTGTAAAACCCCTAGTACACTGCTTGCTACCTCAGTAGGTGTTTAAACAGTGACTGTTTCTTTTTCCTCTTCTACTAATTCAAAGCAGTCAAACAGGTTCTGTTTAAGCTGAGGGTTTCTTTTAGTAAATGGTGAATCAGGAGCAAGTACGGGGTGTGACAGAAGTACATCTGAAGGCAATGAGATAACAATCTTAGCAATCACATGGAACAAAATTGTCGCTAATCACAAGATAAGGAGGCAAGAGAGCATAGATAATCTGTACATCCCATCTAAACAATCACCTCCCTCAGATTCAGAGGGCATGTCCTAAGAATGTCATCGGTCCTGTCTGACTCTTTTAAGAGGAGACATCCTTATACTAGATAGAGTCAGTCAATTCCTGAGTGTCAAGCTTCCATCATACTCTCAGCTCTGGACTAAGGCACTCGGAAGGATTTACAGAGGATAAGGAATCTCATCTGGAACAGAATACTTACACATGTAAAACAGAATAACAAAGAGAAGCTAGCATTAAGAACTAAAAGGAGTATTAGTGACACCTGTGGTAGGAATTCCTGTGTATTCTTGCCACCTCTAGAATTTTCATCCCAATCCCAAAGAACGGCAATGCCAAAAAATGTTCAAGTGAGTGAGTGAAGTCGCTCAGTCATATCTGACTCTTTGCGACCCCATGAACTGTAGCCTACCAGGCTCCTCCGTCCATGGGATTTTCCAGGGAAGAAGACTGGAGTGGGTTGCCATTTCCTTCTCAAACTACCACACAATTGCACTCATCTCACATGCTAACAAAATAATGCTCAACATTCTCCACATCAGGCTTCAAAAGTACATGAACTGAGAAATTCCAGATGTTCAAGCTGGATTTAGAAAAGGCAGAGGAACCAGAGATCAAATTGCCAAAATCCACTGGATCATCAAAAAAGCAAAAGAGTTTCAGAAAAATGTCTACTTCTGCCTTACTGACTATGCCAAAGCCTTTGACTGTGTGGATCACAACAAACTGTGGGAAATTCTTAAAGAGATGAAAACGTCAGACCACCTTACCTGTCTCATAAGAAATCTGTATGCAAGTCAACTGTATGCAAGCAACAGTTAGAACTGGACATGAAACAATGGACCGGTTCCAAATAGGGAAAGGAGTACGTCAAGGCTGTATATTGTCACCCTGCTTGTTTAACTTATATGCAGATTACATCATGAGAAACACTGGGCTGGATGAAACACAAGCTGGAATCAAGATCGCTGGGAGAGATATCCACAGCCTCTTGATGAAAGTGAGAGAGGAGAGTGAAAAAGCTGGCTTAAAACTCAACATTCAAATAACTAAGATCATGGTGTCCGGTCCCATCACTTCATACAAGGAAACAGTGACAGACTTTATTTTGGGGGGCTCCAAAATCATGGCAGATGGTAACTGTAGCCATGAAATTAAAAGACGCTTGCTCCTTGGAAGAAAAACTATGACCAACCTAGACAGCATATTAAAAAGCAGCAACATTACTTTGCCAACATTACTTCACTCTGTCTAGTCAAAGCTATGGGTTTTCTAGTAGTCATGTATGGATGTGAGAGGTGGACCATAAAGGAGGCTGAGTGCTGAAAAATTGATGCTTTTGAACTGTGGTGTTGGAGAAGACTCTTGAGAGTCCCTTGGAGTGCAAGGAGATCCAACCAGTCCATCCTAAAGGAAATCAGTCTTGAATATTCATTGGAAGGACTGATGCTGAAGCTGGAGCACCAATATTTAGCCACTTGATGTAAATAAATGACTCTTTGGAAAAGACTCTGATGCTAGGAAAGATTGAAGGCAGGAGAAGAAGGGGACGACAGAGGGTGAGATGGTTGGATGACATCACTGACTCGATGGACATGAGTTTAAGCAAGTTCCACAAGTTGGTGATGGACAGGGAAGCCTGGCATGCTGCAGTCCCTAGGGTTGCAAAGAGTTGGGCATGACTGAGCGACTGAACTGAACTGATGGTAGGAATGCAGAGGAAATGAAGAGGCCCCGCCTGCTTGGTGGAGTCAGGAAAGAAGAGTGATTTTACAGGGATGCTAGAGAGAGAAGGGAGGGTGGATTCTAGACAGAAAAAGAAACAAAGTCAAAAGCACGTAGCTAATAATGAACCTGCTTTATTTAGGGGACAGTGAGTCTGTGCATTTTTGGGGGGAGGGAAGAAAAACAAGTTTCAGTAGAAAGCAGTGCCAAACACAGAGGCCCTGAAAGTCTGCACTGACTGTAGTAAACTGGAGGTGTCTGAGCACCCACGAGAGGTAACCAAACAGTACCAGTAAAAGAGCCTCCTTGGGGCCTCAACCCGTCAGTTCAAGGCTTCTCAGCCTGATCTGCCAGCTGTTTTTGTATGGGGTGTGAGCTGAGATTGATTTTTACATTTTTAAAAATGACTGGGGGATGATCTAAGGAAGAATAATATATCATGACATATGAAAATTACATGAAATTGAATCAACTATATTTCAATTTAATTTTTTTGAAAATAGAAATTAAAAATAAAAAGTAAAATAATGATTATAACTTAGAAAATTTAACCTAAATCTGATCAAGCTTCTAGATTAAATAAAACAAATTAAAAAAGAAAATTAAATGAAATTCCATTTTCAGCATCTATTAATAAAGTTTTATCAGAACTCTGTCACTCTCACTTGTCTGCTTACTGTCTTTGGTTGCTTTCGTGTTGCAGTGTGAGAGAGTGTGACAGAGACTGTATAGCTTGAAAAAGCTGTCTGGCTATTATAGAAAGTGTCTACAAACCCCTGGTTTAGACTGATGCTGTGGAAACAAGGAGAAGAGAGAGCCTTGGTGTGGGGACTGGGATGTTGATTTAGGTACTTCCCTTGGGCACCACATTTAAGGGGAAGGGGTACCCAAAACAGTCAACCAAATAATATTTTAGTCTAGTATTGTAAAAAATAAAAAAACAATGTCAAAACCCCAGGACGAAGTGAAAAAAAAAACAAAATTTACATAAAGATAGGATGAGTAACAGTGCTGCCCTGTCCCATATCAGAGACTGAGGCAAAGGGAAAACTGGTGACTCCTGAGTGTTGGTGCCCCCTTAAACTTTACATGGGAGGCAAGTGCTTCTCTCAACCCTAATCTTGGCCCTGGTTTTATGGTGATCTTCTGGACGGGGTGGGAATGATTAAAGACAAAACAGGGTGGCAGAAGGTACGGAGACTTAGGAGAGGATTTCAGATCTTAGATCTCAGATCTCCCTTTAAAGAAGAATTTCACCCATTTCACCCACAGTAAAAGCCAAGACCCACGAGACTCTACAATCTAGCCACCTGCCCCTCAACTCTCCAGCATTCCTAAATGCTTCCTTGCTTACCTCCCTGAAACCATCAGGGCTCCTTACAGTCCCTTCACAATGCTAAGCACATATCATCTCAAATACATTTGCACCCTCAGGCCCCCTTCCTGAAGACCCATCCCTGACATGCTCACCTGTTTCACCTGCTTCAAGTCTTTGCACAAGGGTCACCTTCTTAGAGTGGCCTCTCCTGACCACATTTGTTTTAATGCTAGACCCACCCCTTCACCATTATCCTGTCCCTGCTTTATTTTTTTCATTGCATCTCTCAGCCTCTAAATATTATAGAATATACTTATTTACTAGGTTCAGGGTATCCCTTTCTGCCCAATTGTATGCTCCATAAAAGCAAGACTTCTGTCTGCCTTGCTACTGAGGATGCAGAGTGGCTAGCTGAGAACAGCCCTCCATCGCTACCTAAAGGCTGACTGAACAGACCCAGCAGAAAGCGTGGTGCAAAGCAAAAGGGGGATTGTTTGACTTCAGGATCTACAGCATTATGGCTACTAATAGTGAGCAATGAAGTTTCTCACTGAAAAAAAAATGACATTGTCCAAAAGCTGAAAATTTTCATAGCTGCCCCCTTTGACCTGTTGACTGGTCTTCCTGTACTCTCAGTTTTCCTTCCTCTTGAAATTTTTAATTTCCTGGAAAATCTTAAGTTAAATGCTTTCTTTTCTCAAGGGCAACTTTAATCATAATGGCCAACTCTAGAGACACATCTACAGAAAAGGCAAATCAGTTATTTTTCTGTTGTGTAGCTGTAAAAGATATCTTTTTTTTTTCTTTGACATTTTCCTTGGCTCTATTATTACGCACAGCTTTCTGTTCAGGGCTGAGTCAATCCATCTGCAATCCAGTATCCTCCTGCTGATTCTGCCAAGAATTTGTCATAAATCAGTCAGCCTGTTCATTTACACTTGTTAACCTGCCTTCTCTCACTGATTCCCTGCTTATTTTAGCCTGGTGTGCAAGTAGCAGCTGGTTGCCTGGCAATCCCCAGGCAGCTGAAGGCATTGTGGGTAGGGGAGACATGAAGAAGGAAGGAGTAAACTGAACTGAATTCCAAGGTTTCCATCTTTAGTCTTAAAGTTAAAGAAACAAAAGTCTTTTTTCCTAACTGCAACTTATTAAAAGAACCTATCTTCTCATCACACCACATATTATACTTATGCTAATAATTATTAAAATTTGAGCATCAAATTTATTCTTATACAGAGGTAGTAATCAGTATATATACTTTTCTAATATGGCCTTAAATATACCACCAAATTTCTTGGCTATTGATTTTGTTTTTCCCTCTCCTACCCTAAAATATATGTATTTTCTAATAGCTACCCGTCCATTTAATAGCAATAAGAAAAGTACATCAATTGCCCAGGTCAGGTGTCAGTAAACATCATTTGTGTACTGATGGGCCAGATATAGGGCCAGATAGTAGACATTTTAGGCTTTGCAGGCCATTCAGAGATTCTATGATGAAAGGAAACATGGTACCTTTGAGAAAGAACATTAAAGAGCCTGAAGAGAGCTAAAATGTGCTAATGAGAGCTAACATTTGTGGAGTACCTACTATTAAGATCTAAGCACTTTACATTGGTCCTCACAACAATGCTACATGGAAGACACTACTATTATTCCCAATTTACAGACAAAAAAAAACTGAGGCACAGAGAAGTAACCAATCCACGGTTATAGAGTTAGTAAGTGGTCTTCATGGGGTCGCACAGAGTCGGACACGACTGAGCGACTTCACTTTCACTTTTCACTTTCATGCATTGGAGAAGGAAATGGCAACCCACTCCAGTGTTCTTGCCTGGAGAATCCGAGGGACAGTGGAGCCTGGTGGGCTGCAGTCTATGGGGTTGCACAGAGTCGGACACGACTGAAGCGACTTAGCAGCAGCAGCAGGGCAGAAATAAGGTTAATTTGGAGAAGTAGGATAGGACCAGGACATGCAGTGATGCATAGGCCTTGGTTTTTTATTTTCATGATGAGAAAAAAGAAGTCACTGAAGTATTAAAGAAGGAGGAAAGCACTGTGTGCGTATAGTATGAATATATTTGCACTTCAAAACAATCATGTGAGCTGTAGCATGAGAACTAGTTGAATGGATGGGAAGAAGGGATACTGAGAAACCTAGTTAGGATGTAACTGCTGTTGTCTGGGAAGGAGCAAGAGGTGATGGAAAAGGACAAAGTAGATATGAATGAGATACATTCTGGAGAGAAAATGGGTGAGAAGTGATGAGGAGATAAGGAGAGTGGGGTATCAAGGATGATCCCTAGATGTTTGGCTTGTGTAACTAGGTGGATAATGTTGTCATTATCTCACATAGAGAACACAGGAAGAGGAGAAATCCTGGACATGGAAAAGAAAATCATGTATTTGAGACATCTCTACTTGGTGACATTTAAGAAGACAGTTGCATTTGTGGATCTGAAGTTCAGATAGGTCTGTGCTAGGGATTTGAATTTGGGAACTATCTATCAAAAGTAATTAGAACCATAGAAATGTTTGGGATTGAGTAAGGAAAGTGAGTGAGACTGTCTAACATGTAGTGAGGAAACCCAAGTTTTCCTTGGCCTTCATTCAATCCTTCACACCTTTCTCCCCACTTTTCACTTCCTGATCCACACCTCCTTTTTTGTGACCACAAAACAAGTCCAACTGGTAATCAGAAGAAGAAACATTGTTGAATATGAGAGGGTAGCTGGGTCAGCCATGTCAGTATTTCTGGACTGTTCAACCAGCAGTATTAACAGAGCAAATCATTTTAACTCGAGCTTTGTGATAATCTGGTTGCATCTTTTAAGAGTGTATATGGAGTGAGTTAGACACATTCCAGCAGGAAACAGGAAACAGGAAACAGATGGTTCACTCAAATTAGGATAGTCCAAATAGGTGTCCGACTCTTTGCAACCCCATGAATTGCAGCACGCCAGGCCTCCCTGTCCATCACCATCTCTCGGANGGGAACTGGCACCGCCAGGCGAGGAGTAGCCTTCCTGGAGAGGATCCGGAGTTTGGGACCGGCTCGATCCAGTTGCTCCCGGCAAGGGCCCTCGGGGCGAACCTGCAGGCTTTCCACCGAGTTGCCTGAGCCCTAGCAGGCTCTCAAGTGCCCCCGCTTTCTTCCCGGTCTCACCTCGGGTTATTGCTTCTGTGATTCCTGGGTGGAATTAGGCTTGATTTATGGAGGCAGGTCAGCCGAACAGAAGAGAAAACCAGTCGGGCGCCAAATGACAGCAGGAACTTTGCGTCCTAGGAGCCTTAGAGAGGGGTCGGTCACCGGGGCGCAGGGGGTCTTAATGGAGGTGGCAGGCGCAGTGAAGACCCTCATTTGGGAGTAGATCTGCTCTCTGTTGGATCTGTCCCTGGTGGTTTAGTCGCTCAGTCGTGTCCGACTCTTGAGACCCCGTGGACTGCAGCCTGCCAGGCTCCTCTGTCCATAGGATTTCCCAGGCAAGAATACTGGATTGGGTTGCCATTTCCTTCTCCGGAGGATCTTTACCCACCCAGGGATGGAACCTAAGTGTTGCGGGAAGTCTCCTGCATCGCAGGCGGTCTTTACCAACTGAGCTCCCAGGGAAGCTCTGGATCTGTTCCTGCCAAGGGACAAGTAAACTTTTACTATGAATACACCTCATGAAACTTCAGGGCAAAGCTTTAGTTCTGGCTAACACTTCTGGCTAAAGATCATTTTAATATCAATTTTCAATGGAAAAGTTATTTGTTCCTTTCTTAAACTTTTTGGACTGTCTTCTATGCTGCAGACATTGTGTCTATGGTAACATCAGTTAACTCTTTATAGAACACCACTTCGAGTGTTTCTGCACATTACTATCCCTGTTTTATAAAGGAGGAAATAGGACTCGGAAAAACAGTGACTTGACCAGGGTCATATAACTGAAAAGTGGAGGAGGCAAGACTCAAACGGAAGCCTCTTAAACTGCATTTACTTCGCTCTTCACCACTCTCCTTCTCCCCAGGCTGCTGAAGGGTCCTGTTCAGAGCTGGGTTACTCATTGAAACTAACAAGTGAGCTGAGAAAATGCCTCTGGGACCCCTTCTGCCCTCTCCGGAAGCCATCAGCTATGGGAAGAAGTCACTCTGCTTGCAGAGGAGTGCTCCATACTATTCCCATCTTCTCTCTATGAGGCTGTGTGTGTGTATATCGCTCAGTCGTGTCTGACTCTCTGGGACCCCATGGACTGTAGCCTGCCAGGCTCCTCTGTCCATGGGATTCTCCTGGCAAGAATACTGGAGTAGGTTGCCAGTTCCTTCTCAGGGGATCTGTCTGACCCAGGGATCAAACCCAGATCTCCCACATTGCAGGCAGAGTCTTTACTACCTGAGCCACCAGGGAAGCCCCATGTGAGGCTGTGTAACTGTGCAGAGCTCTCTGCTCCCTGTGGGTGAAAAGTGCGTTCTTCATGCTGGCGCTGAGGTGTCAGGATCCCCTCACTACTGATCCAAGTGACTCCATAGCCGTCTGGCCGCTGAGCCACCATCCTGTGTTCTCTGGCCAACCCTTCTGTCAAAAATGAATTAAAAACCGACCACCTCTGTGGGGAAATTGGTGCTTATTGCTGGCTGGAGTATGAATTAGAATAGCCTCAGGGGAGGGCAGTTGCAACTCTTTGGCCTCTGCAAAATATATATCACTCAGCGGTACAGTACCATTTCTGGGACTTTATCCTTGAGATAAACTGAGATGTGTATGAAATAATGTCTATTCATTGAATATTCATTGTAGCACTGTTTTAGTGAAAGGTTTAAAACAACCCAAGTGTCTGTCAATTAGGGACTCAAGTGAAATAATGTAATAGCCACACAAGAGAATACAATATAGCTCTTAAAAAGCTTGATGGAAGAATGGGGCAGGTATATATTATTATATATGTACATGGTTTCTCCGGTGGCGCTGTGGTAAAGGATCCGCCTGCAATGCAGGAGACTCAGGAGACATGGGTTTGACCCCTGAGTCAGGAAGATCCCCTGGAGGAGGAAATGGCAACCCACTCCAGTACTTGCTGGGAAAATCCCATGGACAGAGGAACCTGGTGGGCTGCATTCCATGGGGTTGCAAAGAGTCAGACTGAGTGAGCATGCATACACACACACACACACACACACACACACACACACACACACAAGAAGCTCTCTGAATTATATTAAGTACAGTGTGTATAGTGTGCCACCATTTGCTTGTGTGTATGTGTGTGCAACGTACATATGGACATTTGTATATGCAGGGGACATCTCAGAAAGACTCAAATCCTCCTAACAGTGGCTGCCTCTGGGGAAAACTATGCCTGGAGTTCAGGGGTGGGAAGAAGCCTTACTTTGTACCATATACTCTTTTGCTTAGTATTCAAAAACAAAGAGGTAAATAATTTTTTTATTTGGCCATACTGCACAGCATGTGGGATCTTAGTTCTCTGACCAGAGATTGAACCCATGCCCCCTGCGCTGGAAACCCAGAGTCTTAACCACTGGACCATCAGGGAAGTCCTGAGATAAAAAATTTTTTAAAAATCTCCTGACTTGCTCTCTGATAATGGTGATGAGCACATCTCCAAGTATGCCCAGGGCATTGTTTTGTTTGTTGCTAGTAGCTGTTATTTATCGAGTACTTCCTGTGTGCCAGGCTTTTGTATTATAATACCTCCTTTGATTGTCAAAAAAATCCCAACATAGTGTGGCCTATGAAATTGCCATTTTTGAAAGTCAAAAAATGGTTACGTGTTGACAGTTTCACTTGGTTCGACCTAATATTATTGTGCTCCTTTCAAATATTATTGCCTTCAATTTCAAATAGGTTCAGAGAAGTCAAGCAGATGGTTGAAGGTCACAGTTCATTCCTGAGTCAGTATTCAAACCCAGGTCTGTTTGGTGCCAAACCTCAAGATCTTAAGTACTACACTCTGCCATTTCTTTTTGTTGGTTTTTGTCTGAGGAATGCTATATTCCTGGATTTCTTAGCCCCTTTTGGGGTTTATGTCCCCGAAGTCTGTAACATGCTCACCTTTTCCTGACTCTCTCACCGTTGTGAAATGGGACGCTCACTCAGCATGCAAAAGAGGTAAAATGCATGTTGTTGGCTTGATCAGATAACAGTGGGAGATCAGATAGGAGGGAGCTGTGCCCCTGTGTGCACTCACCCTCCCTCTGGCTTCATCCCCAGAAAAGGGGCTCTTCCTTGCGCAGAGCTGGGCAGGTAGTCAGCCTCATCTGCACAGCTCTTTCAGAAACCCACTGCTGGTGAGTGGGAATCACAGAAGGTGCTCATGCTCAGGGAGTGAGCCACAGTGAGGTAACACAGGAGAGCCTCGTGGAGACTGCACCCAGAACGTAGTCCCTGTTACCTTCCGATGCCTCCTGCAGCGACTTTAGGCACTTGCTCTGATTGGCCATCTTTGCAGGAAGGTTCCAGGATATTCAGACTGTAGACCTGAAACTCACAAACCACAGGGTCTTTGTTCCTCTTTGTGTCTCCAACCTCACACATAGGAAATCATCTAACAAAAGTTGGTTAAGTTAAATTTACTGTCAGCATTTTGTCCACTTCTGGTCCATATCCCTGAAGTTTCCAGAGCTATCCCAGGTCAAGTTTGTGTTTTCTCTGATACAGACTGAAGTCACCTAACAACTTCCTCTTGCCTCTTTTCACCACCCTTCTACCCATGGCCCCTGCCTCTTGAGGCATGTCTCTGCCGACTTCTGTGGCCATGTCAGTCCAGGGCGCTGGGAGCCTTAGGGAGTTCTAAAGCAGGTGCCAAGGCCATGGCAACCATTTGACTCTTGCCTGCCAAGCCATTTAGCACGCTGGGCAAGAGTGGGAATCGAGAACTAGCTTTCACAAGAGCGACTATGAGTTGGTGATCATTATAGCTGGCCGGAGGGCACATGGGGATTTATTGTACTGTTCTCCCTACTTGTGTGTTTGAAGCTTTCCAGGATAAAACATGATACAAACAATTGAGCTGGGGTTTATCCCCAGCTTACATCCCTTCTGTCATGTCCCCATCTAACTCAGCACATTAATGCTGTATCTTCATTAGGCTCACCTGGTAGCATAAGACTCCACTGCCACTATGGAAGCATCTTCATGGAAAGAGGACAGTTCTAGATGCTGGGAGATCAGGATTCTTAGTCCAGCTCTGATACTACTTGCCTCTGTGTCCCTGAGCAAGTCACCGATGGGAGGAGTTTGCTCACCTGTTCAGTGTGAATTATATCACTTGTCCTCCATCTTGGGGATATTGAGAGGGTAACCAGAGAAATAACACCTGACAAAGCAATGCTTTGAAGAGTTAAGGACCATTCTTCAAGTTCATTCCTGCTTATCCTTGCACATCTTTATGGGCAGTTCAAATGCAAGGTGACTTAGCAGTTGAGGTTCAACTTACTGGTATCTCCCGCTAACATCCTGTATACTAAAGCTGCAGCTCCAGCCACCTGCCTCTGTCGAAAGAGCCTCTGGGTCTTGGTTTCACAGCAGGCACCTTGCTCCAGATCCATTTAGAAACCCCTATGTTCCATTCACATGCTGAGACAAGCCTAACAAGAGTGCCAGCTCCTTCACCAGCATCCCCACGGCAGGGAGAAAATTAAGCTGAGCACTTCTAAAAACCATGATGTCATGAAGATGCTGAAATGGGGAAAGAACTCCTTCCAGACTAGGTATAATCTCAGGTATCACCGCGGTATTTTATTTCCAAAATCCCTCGAGATTTTGATGATTTGGGTTTCTGCCCTCCAAAAGAATCTAAGCTGCAGCTTTGGCAATCGGCAAGAGGGAATTAACACTCACCAAACTTTTTTAAACAACACAAAAGAATTGAGTTTCTGCTGCCCTTTGGTTTTACTTGGGTGCTTTTACTGCTAATTCTTAGCCCCGGGCTAGGTTGCAAGACTCCACGGTCCTAGCTTCGGGTCTGCCACTTTTTGTACTTAGGCAGGGAAAGTGAAATCCCCTTTAAAGGACAAAGAAAACTAAACATGAAGCCTCCAGGCCTTCTATGCAGGCCCCACAAGGTTCTGTTGTGTCTCTTCAGCTGTGATCTTAGCTCAGAGAAGGTCATGTTTTGTTTTTGTCTTTTGTCTTCCTGCCCGTTCCAGTTGGTCCCAGTCTTTTGAGGTGGGGATGGCTGGGAGGTCACAATGTCGAATTGTTTGGGATGACAGTTCTGGGAACTCAGGACTGAGGTCATGTGTCCAGTGTTCTGAGCCGCCCAGAACCGAAAGGCTCCATCACCTGACCCGTCAGTGGTTTCATTGTTGGGCCTTTCTCTACAGGTCTGCTGGTTCTGTTTTTTAAACAAAAAGGGCACATAACAAATATCCTCCATGCTTATGGAGGATGAAGTGTCAGAATATTTGAGACCAGGGTGCCCTGGGAAGTCTAGGGTTTGGGTTCACCTTTGCACTGAGGATCTTGAGAGAGCCTAAAAAATGTTTCATTCTTAACAGTCTGCTGCACTCTTTTTTAAAAAACAGTGAACGTTTTTATTAATTTTTTAAAATACTTATTTATTTTTATTTATTTGGCTGTGCCAGGGCTTAGTTTCAGCATGCAGGATCTTTGGCTGTGGCATGTGGGATCTACTTCCCTGACCAGGGCTGGAATCCGAGCCCCCTGCACTGGGAACCTGGAGTCTTAACCACTGACCACCAGGGAAGTCTTCTCCATTCTACGCTTTGTGAAATCAATTCTTACAGTTTTTGGATGGGTAAGGAGCTCAGTGGCTAAGAGTAGGCACTTCAGAATGAGAATCTCAGCCCTGCTGCTTACCAGCCACAAACTCTGCTCCTCAGAGTCCTCACCTGAGAGTGTGGACTAATTCCCACTCCTTGTCTCATGGGTTCTCATGACTATCAAAGAGGCCACATGTGCCTGGTATACAGTAAGGACTCAGTAGGTATTGGCTGTTTGTGGTGTATAATGGGAGAAAGATATTGTAGAGGTCACATGTCAGGTGGGAGGCAATATTGGTGGGGAACCTACCAAGGAGAGGCTCACTGGTAATATTTAGTGACATACAGGAGGTGGCTGGGTTTTCTGAGACCATGTGTCTCCTGAAGAAGGGAAAAGGGATTTTTTTAAAATGACAAAATTTTTCATCTCTCTCTTTTTTATTGAAATATAGTTGATTTACAATGTTGTGTTAATTTCTGCTGTACAGCGAAGTAACTCAGTTATACACACATATACATTCTTTTTTATTTATTTATTTTTAAATTTTATTTATTTTAATTGGAGGCTAACTACTTTACAATATTGTAGTGGTTTCTGCCATACATGGACATGAATCACATGGGTGTACATGTGTTCCCTATCCTGAACCCCCCTCCCACCTCCATCCCCATCCCATCCCTCAGGGTCATCCCAGTGCACCAGCCCTGAGCACCTTGTCTCATGCATCAAACCTGGACTGGTGATCTATTTCACATATGACAATATACATGATTTGATGCTATTCTCTCAAATCATCCCACCCTCACCTTCTCCCAGAGAGTCCAAAAGTCAGTTCTTTACATCTGTGTCTCTTGCTGTCTTGCATATAGGGTTGTCATTACCACCTTTCTAAATTCTGTATATATGTGTTAATATACTATATTGGTGTTTTTCTTTCTGACTTACTTCTCTCTGTATAATAGGCTCCNAAACAAACAAACAAAAATTCAGCACAAATCTCACCCTATATGAAACTTACACAAACCACTGGACCAACCTGAGGATGGCAGAAACCAAAAGAAAGAAAGAATTCAGCCTTGAAGCCTGGGAAAAGAGACCTCAAACACAATAAGCTAAACTAAAAATACTGAAAAGGCAGAGAAATACTACACAAATGAAGGAACAAACTAGAAACACAGTAGTCCAAATAAATGACAAGGATATAGGCAAATATCCTGAAAAAGAATTCAAAATAACAAGAACAAAATGGAGAAAATGCAAGAATCAATTAACAAAGATCTAGAAGAACTAAAGAATACACATACAGAGTCAAACAACACAATTACTGAAATTAAAAATACTCTAGAAGGAATTAATAGCAGAATATCTGAAGCAGAAAAACAAATAAGTGAGCTGTAAGATAAAATGGTGGAAATGACTTCTGAAGAGCAGAATAAAGTTAAAAGAACAAAAAGAACTGAGGATAGTCTCAGAGACCTTTGGGACAATATCAGATGCACCAACATTCAAATTATAGGGGTCCCAGAAGCAGAAGATAAAAAAAAAAGGGTATGAGAAAATTTTTGAAGAGATAATAGTTTAAAATTTCCCCAACATGAAAAAGGAAATAGTCGATCAAGTCCAAGAGTCAGAGTCTCATAGAGGATAAACTCAAGGAGAAACACGCCAAGGTAGATACTAATCAAACTAACAAAGGCTAAACATGAAGAAAGAATATTAAAAGCAGCAAGGGAGAAGCAGCAAGTAACATACAAGGGAAACCTCACACACTTAACAGCTGATCTTTCAGCAGAAACTCTGCAGGCAAGAAGGGAATGGCAGGATATATTAAAAGTTCTGAAAGAGAGAAATCAACAACCAAGATTTCTGTATCTGGCAAGGATCTCCTTCAAAACTGATGGAGAAATAAAAAGCTTTTCAGACAAACAATAGTTAAGAGAATTCAGTACCACTAAACCACATTTACAACAAATGTTAAAGGAAATTATATAGTCAAGAAATACAAGAGAAGTAAACAGATCTACAAAATCAACCTCAAACAATTAAGAAAATGGCAATAGGAACATATATATCAAAAAGTACTTTATATGGATTAAATGCTCCAACCAAAAGACACGGATGATGAATGGATACAAAAACAAGACTCATATATATGCTGTCTACAAGAAATCCACTTCAGACCTGAAGACATATCGACTGAAAGTGAGAGGATAGAAAAATATATCCATGCAAAGGGGAAGCAAAAGAAAGCTGGAGTAGCAATCCTCATATCAGACAAAATAGACATTAAAGTAAAGATTATAAGAGATAAGGAAGGACAATACATAATGATCAATGAATCAATCCAAGAGGAAGACATAACAATTGTAAATATCTATGCACCCAAAGAAGGAGCACCTCAATGAGTAAGACAAACACTAACAGACATAAAAGGAGAAATTGACAGTAACAAAATAACAGGAGACTCTAACACTCCGCTCACACCGATGGACGGATCACCAGAACAGAAAATTAAAAAGGAAACACAAGTCTTAAATTATATATTAGATGAGATGGACCTCACTGATATCTTCAGGACATGCCATCCAAATGCAGAAGAATAAACCTTCTTCTCAAGTGCACATGGAACATTCTCCAGGATAGACCACATCTTGGGTCACAAATCAAACCTCNCAGAAAATTAAAAAGGAAACACAAGTCTTAAATTATATATTAGATGAGATGGACCTCACTGATATCTTCAGGACATGCCATCCAAATGCAGAAGAATAAACCTTCTTCTCAAGTGCACATGGAACATTCTCCAGGATAGACCACATCTTGGGTCACAAATCAAACCTCAGTAAATTTAAGAAAACGTAAATTGCATCAAGCATTTCTCTGACCACCATGCTATGAAACTAGATATCAATTACAATAAAAATAACTGTAAGAAACACAAACAAATGGAGATTAAACAACACGTTTCTAAATAACCAGGTTATTGAAGAAATCAAAAGCGAAATTAAGAAAATTCTAGAAACAAATGACAATGAAAGCACGACAATTCAAAACCTATGGGATGCAGCAAAAACAGTCCTAAGAGGGAAGTTTATAGCAATACAATCCTACCTCAAGAAACAAGAAAAACAATGAATAGACAACCTAAATTTACACCTAAAACAACTGGGAAAAGAGGAACAAATAACACCCAAATTAATAGAAAGAAAGAAAATATCTGCGGAGAAACAAATGAAAAAGAAATGAAAGAAACAGCAGTAAAGATTAATAAAACTAAAAGCTGGTTCTTTGAGAATATAAACAAAATTGACAAACCTTTAGCCAGNATAGAAAGAAAGAAAATATCTGCGGAGAAACAAATGAAAAAGAAATGAAAGAAACAGCAGTAAAGATTAATAAAACTAAAAGCTGGTTCTTTGAGAATATAAACAAAATTGACAAACCTTTAGCCAGACTCATCAGGAAAAAAAGAGAGAACAATCAAATCAACAAAATCAGAAATGAAAAAGGAGAGGTTACAACAGAAAATGCAGAAATATAAAGGATTATAAGAGACTATTATGAACAACTAGATGGCAATATAATAGATAACCTGGAAGAAATGGACAGATTCCTAGAAAAGTTCAATTTTCCAAGACTGAACCAGGAAGAAATAGAAATTATGAACAACCCAATTACAAGGACTGAAATTGAAGCTGTGATAAAAAATAAAAAAATCTCACAAAAGCCCAGGAGATGTCTTCACAGGGTAAATCTATCAAACATTTACAGAAGAGCTAATGGCTATCCTAAAACTCTTTCAAAAAAATCTGCAGAGGAAGGAACACTGTCAAACTCATTCTAAAGGCCACCATAACCCTGATACCAAAACACAAAGACAACACAAAAAAAGAAAACTACAGGCCAATATCACTGATGAACACAGATGTAAAAATCCTCAACAAAATTTTAGCAAACAGAATTCAGCAACACATCAAAAAGCTCATATACCATGATCAAGTTGGGTTTATTCCAAGAATGCAAGTATTCTTCAGTATATACAAATTAATCAATGTGATACACCATATTAACAAATTGAAAGATAAAGACCATATGATATTCTCAATAGATGCAGAAAAAGTCTTTGGCAAAATTCAGCACCCATTTATGATGAAAACTCTTCAAAAAATGGGCACAGAAGGAACTTACCTCAACATAGGGAAGGCCATATATGATAAGCCTACAGCAAACANAAGATAAAGACCATATGATATTCTCAATAGATGCAGAAAAAGTCTTTGGCAAAATTCAGCACCCATTTATGATGAAAACTCTTCAAAAAATGGGCACAGAAGGAACTTACCTCAACATAGGGAAGGCCATATATGATAAGCCTACAGCAAACATTATTCTCAATGGTGAAAACCTTAAAGCATCTCCCTAAGATCAGGAACAAGACAAGAGTGTCCACTTTCAACACTATTATTCAACATAGTTCTGGAAGTCCTAGCACCAGCAATCAGGGAAGAAAACGAAATAAAAGGAATGCAGATTGGAAAAGAAGAAGTAAAGCTCTCACTTTTTGCAGATGACATGATACTGTACATGGGAAACACTAAGGATAATATCAGAAAATTACTAGAACTAACTAGTAAATTTAGGAAAGTCACAGGATACAAAATCAATACACAGAAATCATTTGCATCTCTATATACTAACAATAAAAAATCAGAAATAGAAATTAAAGATTCAACAAAATTCACCATTGCAACAAAAAGAATAAAATATCTAGGAATAAACTTATGTAAGGAGACAAAATAATTGTACACAGAAAATTATGACACTGATGAAAGAAATCAAAGATGATATAAACAGGTGAAGAGATACCCATGTTCCTGGGCAAGAAGAATAAATATTGTGAAAAAGACTTTACCACCCAAATGCAATCTACAGACTTAATGCAATCCCTATAAAATTACCAACGGCATTTTTCACAGAACTAGAACAAAATATTTAACAATTCACATGGAAACACAAAAGACCCTGAACAGTCAAAGCAATCTTGAGACAGAAGAATGGAGCTGGAGGAATCAACCTTCTTGATTCAGATTATACTACAAAACTATAATCATCAAGACAGTATGGTACTGGTACAAAAACAGAAATATAGACCAATGGAACAAGATGGAAAGGACAGAAATAAACCCATGCACCTATGAGTACCTTATTTTTTACAAAGAAGGCAATATACAAGAGGGCAAAGACAGCCTCTTCAATAAATGGTGCTGGGAAAACTGGACAGCTACATGTAAAAGAATGAAATNACCAATGGAACAAGATGGAAAGGACAGAAATAAACCCATGCACCTATGAGTACCTTATTTTTTACAAAGAAGGCAATATACAAGAGGGCAAAGACAGCCTCTTCAATAAATGGTGCTGGGAAAACTGGACAGCTACATGTAAAAGAATGAAATTAGAACACTTCCTAACATCACACACAAAGATAAACCAAAAATAGATTAAGGACCTAAATGTAAGACCAGAAACTATAAAACTCTTAAAGGAAAACAGGGAGAACATTTGATGACACAAATCAAAGCAAGATCCTCTATGACCCACCTCCGAGAGTAACAGAAATAAAAAGAAAAGTAAACAAGTGGGACCTGATTAAACTTAAAATAAACTATAAGCAAGGTGAAAAGACAGTCCTTGGAATGGAAGAAAATAATAGCAAATGAAAGAACTGACAAAGAATTAATTTCCAAAATATACCAGCAGCTCATACAACTCAATGCCAGAAAAACAAACAATCCAATCAAAAAGTGGGAAAAAGACCTAAACAAACAAACATTTCCACGAAGAAGACATACAGATGGCTAACATACACCTGAAAAGATGCTCAACATCACTCATTATAATAAATGCAAATCAAAACTACGATGCAGTATCACCTCACACTGGTCAGAATGGCCATCATCAAAAAGTCTACAAACAATAAATGCTGGAGAGGCTGTGGAGAAAGGGAACGCCATTACACTGTTGGTGGGAATGGAAATTGATACAGCCACTATGGAAGACAGTATGGAGATTCCTTAAAAGTCTAGAAATAAAATCACCATATGACCCAGCAATCCCAATCCTATGCATATACTCTGAGGAAACAAAAATTAAAAGAGACACATGTATCCCATTGTTCACTGCAACACTATTTACAATAGCTAGAACATGGAAGCAACATAGATGTACATAGACAGATGAATGGATAAAGAAGTTGGCGTACATATACACAATGGAATATTTAGTTCAGTTCAGTCGCTCAGTCATGTCCAACTCTTTGCAACCCCATGAATCACAGCATGCCAGGCCTCCNTGAAATTTGGATGTGAGGGCCACGGTAGTTAAGGGTATAATAGACTCCGGAGCCAGTCCTCCAGAGTTTGAATCCTGGCTCTGCCTCCTGGCTGTGTGAACTTGGGCAAATTGCCTCATCCCTCTGCGTCCGTTTATCTGTACAACAGGGATAATAACAGGACCTGCCTCCTAGGATTGGGATGAAGATGAAATGAGTTGATACATGTAAAGTGCTTTAACCAGTGCCAGACACATAGCAAGTGGCCTTGTTTAGATATATCTGTGTTGGCTAAACGCCCACAACATGGTAGGTCTTACACGACGCTCTGTAGGCTAATAGCCCTGACTTAAAGCCATTCTTTCTGTGACCAGGTAATTTATCATGTAAACCAGGAGACTTTGGAGAGAGAAAGGAAGGGTCTATTACTCATTATTCTGGAGGACAGGTGACCACAGGACTGTCCCAGGGAAGCTGGTCTCCTGGTCTAAGCACCGTCTTTGGTTGTGAAAATCCAGCAAGTAGCTTATTTCTGCAGACTGCTCAGTAAGTGCCAGGTCATGCATGTGAGCTGGCCGTGAGGCATGTCCTGTGATCTTCACCACAACCCTAGGACGTGGACATTTGTTACTGTTTTTTCTACTGGTGAGAAAACAGGCTCAGAGAGGTTAAGGAATTTATAAGTCACACACGGCTCCAGAGCCTTATTGCTTACTGGTACCATTCTCTTCAGAGGGTGTGATGCAATGGTAAGAATGTTGAGCCCTTTTCAGAGGGATAGCTGAGACCAGCCTGGCAAGGCTCTGGGCTCGAACTGCTGCTTAGCACAGGAGGGTGCCTGCTGCCTTGGGGCCAGTATTTCACAAGCACCACAAGGAACTGTGGACACGGGGATTAAATACCAGGTTGGTGCCAAAAGCCTTTCATCAGGTCGCTGCAGCCCATTCTAGGATGGCTTACAAGTCTCATGTGTAAGTCGAAGCTGGTGAAAGTGGATCCCGCCTAAAAGCCAGCCGCCCAAACCTGACGCCACTTTGGCTAGCATGTCACTCAGACTAAAAGGATAGCTGAGGACTCAGTCCTAGGGAGCCCTCTGAAAGGAGAAACAGAACAAGGGGGCCTGCCTGTAGCTCACCTTTTCAGATCTCCCAGTGTGGCCCTTTAAGTGAGTGCAGGGACGATCTGCCATCATGAATTGTGTCGATCCTAGAATTAAGAATTTGAAAACTCCAAAGTCGACACTCAGGTATAGGCACAGTTGTTCCTGTAGCAATGGCGAAAATGTGTTTTCATAAAAATGGAGGGAAACATGATGTTAAAGATCTTCAGACAAGGATGGTAGGATATTAGTAATTGTTGGAGCACAGTCATGGGTACATAGATGGTCTTTTTATACTCTTCTCTTTTAAAAAACTACCAGATGTGCCAAATGGTTTCAATGTTCAGAAATTTGTTTTCTGAACATTGAGAGAGTGCTGCAGCATAAAGGTGAATACAGACTGCTTTTAGCTTTGAGTCTCGAGTGCCCTTGCCCAGTAGATAAGAATGGCTGGAGGGTGGGTGGTGGGGAGGACCACGTGGCAGTCAGGCCAAGGCTGAGAGAAGACCCTAGATTCCCAGGGACACCTTCCTTTCCATCTGCCTCAGTGATAGCTTACCCNTTTGAGTCTCGAGTGCCCTTGCCCAGTAGATAAGAATGGCTGGAGGGTGGGTGGTGGGGAGGACCACGTGGCAGTCAGGCCAAGGCTGAGAGAAGACCCTAGGTTCCCAGGGACACCTTCCTTTCCATCTGCCTCAGTGATAGCTTACCCTGAACTGAGGTGTTGGAGAAGACTCTTGAGAGTCCCTTGGACTGCAAGGAGATCCAACCAGCCCATTCTGAAGGAGATCAGCCCTGGGATTTCTTTGGAGGGAATGATGCTAAAGCTGAAACTCCAGTACTTTGGCCACCTCATGCGAAGAGTTGACTCATTGGAAAAGACTGATGCTGGATGGGATTAGGGGCAGGAGGAGAGGGGACGACAGAGGATGAGATGGCTGGATGGCATCACGACTCGACGGACTTTGAGTCTGAGTGACCTCCGGGAGTTGGTGATGGACAGGGAGGCTTGGCGTGCTGCAATTCATGGGGTCGCAAAGAGTCGGACACGACTGAGCAACTGAACTGAACTGAAGGATATCTGACATTAAAAATTTAGGGGGTAAATTGTTAACACAGAGTGATTTATGGCTCTGACCAGCGTCATTGACCACTCTTGACCCAAATGGAAATGCCCAAGTGGGAGGCAGGACTCAAATGCGTCTTCTTCTTCCCTCTACCGTGGTTTCTCTTCTGTGTGAGGTCACGGATATGAATGATCATTTCTTATGGAAATCATATGTCTTCTGAGCTACAGAGCAGATATCAGATCTAAATAAAAGGTGAATCTAGGAGACGTGTCAAGAATCTAAAGCCTTCCGATTCAGTGTTTCATTGTGTTCTTAGAAATTAAATGCTCCTAGTAATTGTATTAGTTAGAGGTATTCCTGATGTGGGCAGAAATTTCAACCCTGGCTAGATTAAATAGATAGGACATGTATTAGGAAGGGCCCGGGACATATCACAGAACTGAAGGACTTACCTGATAATCATGACTTGGTAAAGTTTGTGCATGTTCTCTGTGCAGTCCCCTGACTCTCATCTCTGACCTCTTAATCCCACATTTTGGCTCTCTGGGGAGAGAGAACCTGATTTGCTCCTGGACGATTTGGTTCTGGTGCCCAAGGGGGAAGGGTTATATAGTACTAACCTGGTCACGGGGTTATGTGTCAACCACCACCCCACCCTTCCACCAAGTAGCATGTTTTTTGCACTATGCAGCCATGCCTATCACTGTAATATTGGTTTATTCTATGCTGTTACCTCCCCTGTAGCTACGATGGCCCAAGGACTGTTTGATTTTGGAAAGGCCATCTGGCTATAATTGATGCCTGAGGCTGGCCAGAACCAACCCAGTGTCTCAGGCTTGAGTCAAGAGGTTCCATCATGATTATTAAACCCAGGAGAGAAACAAAAGAGGAGATGCAGACATCCTTGGACTGAGCACAGGAATGCTCATCAAAGATGGTCCTGTCCGTTGGGAGCCCAGGGAGCATTTTTGTCCCCTGGGTTGTAAATCTTGAGGTTTTATTTGGTATCCTCTTTCCTTTCAAAGGGAATGTGTACTGAAAACATCCGTCTCTCCCCAACTCCAAGGAGGAAAAAACGGATGAGGGAAGGTGGTCCTGAGAGCAGTTTCTCCAGGCTCTCTAACTTGAATCGCTCCTGGGTAACCCTCCTTTCACTGCCTGGCACCAGACTGGGGGACTTCTTTTCTTTTCCATCCTTTAATCAAAGCCTGAAAGCAGAATTTCACCTAGGCAGAAGAGAGATTGGGAAAGAAAGAAAATTAATTGCTCGGTTCACTGGTAAATATCAAGCCAGGGTCCATGCTAGATGGAGAAAGTTGAGTAGCCAGAGAAAAGGCCAAATCTGCAGAGATAAGGTGGGCGAGGACTGGACTAGCGCTTGGGACGTGAGGCTTGTCCAGTCACACGGAGGACACAACTGGGACATGACACCTCTGGTATGGTTTTCCTGCATACCTGTTGCCCTGGGACAAGGCATGGTGGGGAAAGCAGGAACTGATTCAACGAGGCCCTGGCCCGTGGCGTTAGTGGGAGAATGACATGTGTGACTGTGCTCTGCTTCCGCAGGGTCTTTATGTGATGGCGTGTGGTTCTGGCAGTGCCCTCTGAGCCCTGACCAGGGGGAGGGTGGGAGCTGAAATCCACTCCGCTCGGTAGGCCGTAAGCTCGAGAAGTGGCAGAGATGCCCCCACTGCAGCTCAGGAGAGCTGCTCCTTAGGCTTTAGCTTAGATCTGTTCCCTGATGAGCTTCTGTGTGTAAGAGCATTGGTCCCTTTCCTTGGGCCAGTTGGCATGAGATTCCAGAATTGCTGTGATCCTCAGACCTCCACGGGAAGCAAGAGAGAACTTTTAAGAAATGTGTCTTAAGCCTCTATTTAAGATTAAAACAATCAAGAAGGGGATATCTATGAATGCCATTTGCAGTCAGAGGCATCCTGAGAGGAGAGGAAGTATTTGTCGCCAGCCAGTGAGCCGTTCCCAGTGGGAGGGGACATCCTCATCCTGATGGTGGGGGCTCGTGTGGGAGCAGGCTCCACGTCAGACACGTGGCAGGCAGTGGCGGGGCACTGCCTGCTGCCCGCTTCTGCGGGGAGGACGGCCTGGGAGAGGAGCCTGAAGCCAAGAGTGGGGCGAGGATGCCCCAGGAAGAGAGATGGTGGCACTGCTGCCCCTTCCCGGGGCCCCCAGAGGGAGAAAGACCTTAAGTTTTCTCACTCACTGTAGAGAGGACAGCACCTCTAGGCTCCTCAGCTGCCCCAGGCTTCAGGGCTACCTCTTGATGAGGGTGAAAGAGGAGAGTGAAAAAGGTGGCTTAACACTCAACATTCAAAAAACAAAGATCATGGCATCTGGTCCCATCACTTCATGGCAAACAGATGGGGAAAAAGTGAAAACAGTGGCAGATTTTCTTTTCTTGGGCTCCAAAATCACTGCAGATGGTGACTGCAGCCATGAAATTAAAAGATGTTTGATCCTTGGAAGGAAAGCTATGACAAAACTAGACAGTGTATTAAAAAGCAGAGACACCATTTTGCCAACAAAGGTCTGTCCAGTCAAAGCTATGGTTTTTCCAGTAGTTGGGTACAGATGTGAGAGTTGGACCTTAAAGAAGGCTGAACACCTAAGAATTGGTGCTTTCGAACTGTGGTGCTGGAGAAGACTCTTGAGAGTCCTTTGGACAGCAAGGAGATCAAACGAGTCAATCTTAAAGGAAATCAACCCTGAATATTTATTGATTGGAAGGACTGATGCTGAAGCTGAAGCTCCAATACTTTGACCACCTGGTGTGAAGAGCTGACTCATTATAAAGAAACTGATGCTGGGAAAGGTTGAAGGCAAAAGGAAAAGAGGGCTGCGAAGAATGAGATGGTGAGATTGCATCAACGGACATGAATTTGAGCAAAGTCTGGGAGATAGTGAAGGACAGGGTGGCCTGGCGTGCTGCAGTCCATGGGGTCGCAAAGAGTCACACACAACTGAGTGACAGAACAACAACCAGGGCTGCCACGGACGTCTTTACCCTGCCACTCTTGAGCCTCTGGCCAGGGGTAGTTTAAGCTGGCCTGTGTGTAGCGTCTGCAAAATTCACATCTGTTGCCTTAATGCCATGTTCATAGCAGGGATGCCACACTTATATCTCGTTTCCTCTCTGGCTGAGCAGATGCAGGAGCTGGAGCAGAGGCTGCTGGAGGCAGAGCAGAGAGCAGAGAATGCGGAGACCCAGGTAATGGGGAGGAGATGGTAGGAGTGTGCAGGGAGAATGGCCTTTTCTGACCCTTCCCGTGGACACTTATGGACACATCACACCGATGTAGTCCGCCCCAAAGAGACCTGCTTCTTACAGGGGCGAGGAAAACCAGCAGTCATGTGTTAGACCTTCTGAACAAATAAAGGTGCCTGGGGCTTTCTATGGGCATGAGGGAATCTCGGGTAAGGGTCAGTGCAGTGAGCAGATGCGTGGCATAATCCAAATAGGCTGGGTTATGCTGAGGTAACCTGTGAAGTCTGACATGTCCGCAGTTTATCATATTTAGTTCTCATTCATGACACCTCTACTGAGGGTCAGCCAGGGATTCTGCTTCACACAGTGATTTGGGGATCCAGGTGAATAGAGTTCCGCATCTTCCAGCTGAATCAGCAATAACATGCAGTCTTGGTTGCCATCGCAGGGAAAGATAGCTGGGTGCTTGTGCACCAGCTCTTAAATACTTCAGCCCAGAAATAATGCATGGTTCCACTCCGACCCATTGACTTCATGACTTCCACAGCCTCCTAACTATAAGATGGCTGAGAAGTATTAGGAAGTTCATGAACATTCAATGAGCAGCAAATGCCTCTGTCACAGTGAGGTTGGAGCATTTCCTCTCCAGTGGTTTTTGTCCTGCCCAGCTTGTCCTTACTGGGGGCTCCAGAGTTAGATGGCCCTACACCTTGCTATTCCTTCCTCGTCAATTCCTTCTTTTTCCCAGATGAGGCTTCATAAATGGTCACTGAATTAATTGGCTCCCATTGCCCCGGGTAAGAACTCTGCCTGGGAGTCACAGGCTGGGGCATCAGGAAGCATCCCATCCCATGTCAGTGGCATCGCATCCCCACCCTGTGACAACGATTGGTACCTTCCAGGTGGGTGTGATGGAAGAGAAGATGAAATTGTCCAATCTGATGAATGTGGACTCAGCAGGCAGCCTGCACCGGAAGTACCAAGAGTTGCTGAAAGCCATGCAGGGCAAAGATGAGCTCATCAGCGAGCTGGAGGCACAGCTGGAGAAGCAGGTAAAGTACTAGTGCCCTTTGCAGCAGCTGGAGCAGCTGCCCACGGGCCCTGAGCAGAGCCCCTCTGCTTCGGCCTCTGGTGGCAGGGGCTCACTCCCTCACCAGGCTGTTCATCCGCATGGAGATGCAATTATTGGAAGGGGAATGAGGAGCCAGGCAGGGGATGTGGTGGGAAATGGAATTGGAGGCTGACTCATCTGGGTTGAATCCCATCTTTAGCACCTGTGACCAGACGACTTAAATTGCTGATTTTCTTTTTACACATCTGTAATACAGGAGTTGTAATATGTCATAGGGCTGTTGGCAGAATGAGCTCAGGGAGTCAGGGTACAGTGTCAGACATGAGGCTGGTGTTTGGTCAGGAGACCTTTTCCTTCTCCACCACGTGCCTTGCCAACCTGTGGGACATGTAGTATTTGGAGCAGCAGAGAGCCGGACTGTCAGCCTCCGTTGGCCAAAGTTTCTCAATGCACCTGCGTAGGCAGAGACCAAGGTTGCTGCCTCCTCTGAAAAGCACCTGGAACTCAGGAGAGGCCAGTGCCCGGTGTTGCAGCCACAGTCAGCACCTTTGTTCTGGAGAGGACGTCTGGGACACCCCCCGCCACCAGTCCCGTACACCCGGCTTCCCCGTCGTGATCTCATTAACTTCATCCTAATTCTGTCCCTCCCCTCTGCCATTGGTCTTACCTACCCAGCTTTTCCCTGGTGCCAGAGCTTCACTGTTTCCAACAACAACAACAACAACAAAAAACCTTCCTAGCTTGGCTAGACAACTTGCAATTTTCACATGTGTACTCTCTATGGAACTCCCAGCTGATCCTGCTAATGCCTTCCCACTGTCGCAGGCACACGCGTAACCATTCGCCAGTAGTCACTGAACATTTCCGTGGTGTGTACCTTCCACAGTGTGGGGCACCATGTCTTCCTGAAAAATCATGGGAAAGTATAATATTGACACATGGAATCTTTCATCAATTTCCCATTGATTTTAGGTGCCTGTCTTCTCTTTTGGCCTTGCCAGGTAGCACTGGTGGTAAAGAACTCATCTGCCAGTGCAGGAGACGTAAGAGACATGGATTCAGTCCCTGGGTTGGGAAGACTTCTGGAGGAGGGCATGGCAGTCTACTCTAATATGCTTGCCTGGAGAATCCCCTGGACAGAGGAGCCTGGTGGGCTACAGTCCATGGGGTCGCAAAGAGTCTGACATAATTGAAGCGACTTAGCACACATGCACATTTCTCTTTTGAGTGGTCCATAGTTAAAAGTGGCAGCATCTGGCATGGGTGGGCAAAATGCGTCCTGCTAAAGCTGAGGTCAAGAAAAAAATCCTTTCACGGTAATACTAGGACCAGATCAGAAAAGGAAAAATGCTGTTCTGCAGGTCAGTAGATCTGATTTTAATCCCAGCCAGGCCATAAACTAACAGAGGCAAGTCATTTCACCCTCTGGGCCTTAGCTTCCATAGCCACATAAAGATCAGGTTATCAGGCTAGGTCGGGTTGGCAAATTTTTTCTATAGAGGGCCAAGTAGTAAATATTTTTGGCTTTGCATGCGACATAGTCATTGTTGCAACTACCCAATTCTGCTGCTGTGGCCTGGAAGCAGCCTTGGACAACACAGAAATGAATGGGCAGGGCTGTTTGGGGAGGGCCCAGGTAGAAGGCTGTATTTCGCCTGTGGCCAGTCTGCAAACCTCCAGGGGCTCCCCAACCTCCAGGATCTAGCGCCTGATGATCTGAAGTGGAGATACTGTAATAATAATAGAAATAAAGCCCACAATAAAGTGCTTGAATTATCCCCAAACCATCCCTCCCATCCACTCACCCCAGTCCATGGAAAAATTGTCTACCACGAAACTGTCCCTGGTGCCAAAAAGGCTGGGGACCACTGCACTGGAAAAGCTTACCAGTTCTCCAGCTCTGAAATACTGAGGCAGACATACTGATAGCCCCATCTCATTTCTTGTTTGGGGCTTACATCCATCATCTTACAGTTCTGAGGCCATTTTCCCCTAGAAGGGTAGCCAAAGTCATTCTAGGGGGTCTCCGAACGGCTGAGAATACACCAGCTGTCTCCATGCTCTTTAGAGCAGGGAACTAGCCCTCGTCCTGGAACGGGTTGATTACCTGCTCCTCAGGCTCTGTGCTGTGCACATTCTGTCCCTTCATCCTCAAGATGATCCGGAAGGGAGATGTGTCATTACCCATTTTAGGGATGACATCACCAGGGGGTGATGGAGCCTGCGCAGTGCCCGGCAGCAAATCAGCCTCAGAGGCAGAGGCAGAGCCCCAAAGCCTGTATTTTGTTCTTCCCTAGGCTGCTGTTCTTTAGATGCAATCCTCACTTTTCAGTCACTTTATAGTGGTCCCTCTGAATCCACAAGGGACTGGTTGCAGGATGCCGCATAGATAACAAGATCCAAGGATGCTGGAGTTCATTGTATAAAAGGGCAGAGTACCCTTTTATATAGAAGAGTATATAAAGATCCTCCACATCTGTGGAATCAGGTCTGTGGTTGGTTGAAGCTGTGGATGCCAACCCCACCAGTAGGAAGAACCGACTGTACTCCACCCTTATATCTAATGACTTGAGGACCCACCCAGATCTTGGTATCTGCAGGGTGTCCTGAAACCAGTACCCCGGTACATACCGAGGGATCACTGTATACTATTGATTATTTTGAGGGAGTTGCACTCATGTGCTAATTTACTTTATTTTTTGCTTTTTAACTGTAAAGGTATATAAATGCTTGCTTATAGTAAAAAATACAAATGGACCAGAGGATATAAAATGACAGCATTTTTCCCTCTGGCATCATCCTTCATTTCCATTCCTCGCCACTAATCACTGTTCTATTTGACCATTTCCTGTGTATCAGAGCACAGCGTTCCATTTTCATTTTGTTTATTCAGCCAAACTCTTATTTGTGAACTCTTAGAGATTATTTCCAGTTTTGAGGGTTTTTTTGTTTTTGTTGCTTGATCAAATAATAACGCAACTAATGATTCCTAAGCAGTAGATTTGTTAGATCAATGGCATGGACATTTAAAATGTTGATAAATACTATCAAGTGTTTCCCCCCAAAGGCTTTGCCAGTTTGGAGGAGGTGAGCTGTTTTCCAACACCTTTGGTAATTTGGGGTTGTCAAACTTTTAGGTTGTGTTAGTCTAGTCACTTTAATCTGCATTGTTAAAATTATAATTAAGATTGCACAGCTTTTCATGGGTTTCTTTATCTTAATTTTGCTGTTGATCCTTTGCATAATTTATTGGTTTGTTCATTTCAAATTATCCCCTTTGTATGTAAATCATTTGTGTTGCAAATCATCCCCCAATTGGGTTTTTTTGGGGGGTGCTCTATGCTGGGTCCTCGTTGCTGTGCAGGCTTTTCTCTAGTTGTGGCGAGCAGGGGCTCCTTTTTAGTTTTAGCAGGGGCTCCTTTTTTTAGTTTTAGTTTAGAGCATGGGCTCTAGACCACATGAGCTTCAGTAGTTGCAGCTCCCAGGCTATAGAACACAGGCTTAATGGTTGTGGTGCACTGGCTTAGCTTGGTTGTTCCACGGCATGTGGGATCTTCTCAGACCAGGGATCAAACCTGTGTCTCCTGCATTGGCAGGTGGATTCTTTACCACTGAGCCACTAGGGAAGCCATCCAGTTAGTCTTTTAATTTTGTTTAAGGGCATCTTTTTTTGGTTGTATAGTAATTTATAGTGATGACGTAGATTTATCAGTCTTTTCCTTCATGGCCATTTGGGATTTGTATTTGTAGTATGCTTAGGAAGGCCTCTCCCACTTTAGAATATTTTCTAAAAATTCATAAATGAATATATTTTCCGTATATTGGCTCACCTCCATCCTGTCGGGTAATATTTCTTCTCAGGGCCTCCCACCTCCATTTATTCACTAAACCAGGGACTGCCATGACTAACTAAAGGCCCTTTCCGTCTTGCAGAAGCAGATGAGAGCGGAAGAGGCGAAAGTTGTTCAAGAAAAAGCTGCAAAGATCAAGGAATGGGTGACTCTGAAATTAGCAGAGGTGAGTTAAAAGCTGGTCTGGGAGCAGCTGGGAGGGACCTGTGTGGGATCGCTCTGGCCCCCCTGTGTGTTTCTGCTTCCACGGGGCTTCCTGCTTTTGGAACAGAGTCTTTGCTCTGCATGGCACCTGCTTCCATCTGTATTTTGCTTCCATCTGTATTCGAGGTCTTGCCTGCCTTTCATTTTGTTAACTATTTGTCCCCCACTCAGCTTAGATGCGGAGACACTTCACTTTCCCCTTCCTGTTGTCAGGGTTGGGTTTCTCTTGAGCTCCTGGTTAGCTTTGTGTCTGGGGAGAAGGAAGGATTTTCCCTTCTGAGAAGTCCCATCAGTTTCCCTCAGACAAGCACTCTTGGTCCTTACCAGCCACCCTCTGTCCTCGCCATTCTTTTTAAGGTTTTTTTTTTTGATGGTCAGATATACATAAAGTGTACCATTTGAGCTGTCTTTAAAGTGTACAATGCAGTGGAATTAAGTACATTCACAGTGATGTGTACCCATCACCGTTATTTCCAAAACTCTTCATCACCCCAGACAGAAACTCTGTACCATTAATCACTAACTCCCTGTTGTCTCCGTTCTACTTCCACCTCTGTCCATCTCTTTTCATAGTTTCATCACTTGCTACAGCTTTATTTAGGAAACTCAGGACTAGAAGCTGTAGCACTATGGAAAAAAGAAAAAAGCTCCAAACAAAAGGAAAGGGAATTAATGTTTGGAGAGGAGCAAACACTCATCGTGGCTTCCTCTTTCCTGGCACATTTGCCTCTTGTCCCTTCTATGGAGGCACATCTCAGGTCACCTGCTAGATTACAAGTCCTTGGGGACAGAGCTGACGCCTGTTATTCCATCTTCCACAACCCTGACCTCTTGCTAAAAGCAGCTCAGTAAAAGTGTGTTGGCTTTCATTTCCAAGAAAATGCAGCCATTCTGAGGCTGGATCTCATGGATGGTGTGTTAAGCAAGAGAAGCCAGACAGAAGTCCACCGCAGAGAGTTCTATTTACATAAATTTCTAATGGGCACAACTACATGAATGTGCGTAGGGATGCATACTAAGACGGTAAAATGCAGAAAGCAAAGAAAGGAGTCTTAGAGACTCGGAAGACTTGTCTCCTCTGTGGGCAGGGAGGACGGTGTGACTGGGGAGGGATGAGTCTCAGTTGCCTGGGGTGCTGGCAGATTCCTCTCTCTTAACCTGTGTGGCGGTCACATGACTGTTCATTTCCCAATCATTTGTTAAGATATTCATTGGTGTGGAATGCGTTTTTTGTATTATATTTCACCATTTTTTGGAAAAGTTAAAACAACCTAGAAAAGAAAGCCCGAGGGCTCCCAAATGGAATCTTGTCCCAACCAAAACCAGGGAGCCCAGAGGGGAAGGCAGAGGTCAGGGCTCCCAGAAGAGTCATCAGTGGGTTGGGTTAAGGGCACCATGGGTTCTTTTTTGAGGATTTGATCTTTGAGAAGGATTTTAATCTCGTTTTGAATTATTTGTCTAAACCTGTAGGCTTGAGTATTCTAAATCTTCATTTTTCTTTAGCTTGAGATGGAGAATCAGCACCTGAAAAGCTGTAATCAGCACCTGGTGGAGCAGGTGGGAGCCCTTCAATGTGCATTGGAAGGTAAGTGGGCCAGCCTGTGCGGGGACTGGGGGAGTGGGGTGTATGTGGAGGGGGCGGGGGTGCTTGTAGATGTGGTGGGTAGTGGCTGAATTGGGGGAGCTCTTAATATGCCTGTGTTTGCCCCAACCACAGCTCTTCAGATGTCATCTTCGGGGAAGCTGCTGGTGGCCCCCCAGGGAACCACAGAGCGGGAGTCTGTCCCTTCGGGACCAGGGGCCCAGCCAGTGGGACAGGACAGTAGTCCTCTGGCCCAAGGTGCCCTGAAGGCAGCTATCCCTGCACCTTCTCCAGGTNGGGAAGCTGCTGGTGGCCCCCCAGGGAACCACAGAGCGGGAGTCTGTCCCTTCGGGACCAGGGGCCCAGCCAGTGGGGCAGGACAGTAGTCCTCTGGCCCAAGGTGCCCTGAAGGCAGCTATCCCTGCACCTTCTCCAGGTGCCATGCAGAGCAAAGACTCTGTTCCTAAAGCAGGAAGCCCCGTGGAGGATTCTAGTTCCCGGACGGTCCACCCTGGAGCAACATCAGAGGCCAAGACCCTTCCACCTCATCTGGGAAGACAGGGCTCTCCTGGCCAGCTGTGCCTGAGGCCTCGCACCCCCAGGCATGGTCTGGCCTCCTGGGGTGAGGGACTGGTCACTGCTCAGGGCGGGACGCTCCCTCGGACGAAGACTTCTGCCAAAGAAGGTGGCCCCGGCTACAGCCTGACCCTGCCAAAGGCCCGGGCTCCCAGCCTCCGGGACAGCATCCAGCTGGCCAAGCGGCACCACAGCCAGCCTCAGGAAGGACCTGGGCACTTCAGCCACGTGGTGTGCGTTGAAGTGGGGACCTTCTCAGCCTTCCACCCGCCCAGCCTTCCCAAGGGGGTGGTCAGAACCGAGCTCCGGGAGGAATCAGAGAAGATGGAGATGGAGGAGCAACCCCCCGAGGGGAAGAAGGAGGCCCAAGGAACAGAGCTGGAGGAAGTGGATTTGGAGAACAAACCACCCACACCCCCCTTGCACCGCTTTCCATCCTGGGTAAGAAGCTCCCTCAGGGACAGGACAGAGGGGCCTAGCTGATGATATGACCACTCTTTTGGTGCCCAGACCACCCCACCCACAAGGGGTGGAGCAAAGATTTCTGATGATCAGATGGTGGCCGGCTGTTTCCTGAGCTTGGGCCACAGCCAAGCTGCGTGCCTGTTCTCTCGTGTAATCTTTGTGACTCTCCAAGGAGGAGGGGTGTGGTGGCTAAGAGCACCTAGGATCAAACAAGAAGGATTGAATCACTAGCTCTGTGAGTTAGCATGAGCTGCTGAACCTCTGTGCCTCAATTCCCCTCTCTGTAAATGGGGATAGTAGTACCTGCTTTNGCAGAGCAAAGACTCTGTTCCTAAAGCAGGAAGCCCCGTGGAGGATTCTAGTTCCCGGACGGTCCACCCTGGAGCAACATCAGAGGCCAAGACCCTTCCACCTCATCTGGGAAGACAGGGCTCTCCTGGCCAGCTGTGCCTGAGGCCTCGCACCCCCAGGCATGGTCTGGCCTCCTGGGGTGAGGGACTGGTCACTGCTCAGGGCGGGACGCTCCCTCGGACGAAGACTTCTGCCAAAGAAGGTGGCCCCGGCTGCAGCCTGACCCTGCCAAAGGCCCGGGCTCCCAGCCTCCGGGACAGCATCCAGCTGGCCAAGCGGCACCACAGCCAGCCTCAGGAAGGACCTGGGCACTTCAGCCACGTGGTGTGCGTTGAAGTGGGGACCTTCTCAGCCTTCCACCCGCCCAGCCTTCCCAAGGGGGTGGTCAGAACCGAGCTCCGGGAGGAATCAGAGAAGATGGAGATGGAGGAGCAACCCCCCGAGGGGAAGAAGGAGGCCCAAGGAACAGAGCTGGAGGAAGTGGATTTGGAGAACAAACCACCCACACCCCCCTTGCACCGCTTTCCATCCTGGGTAAGAAGCTCCCTCAGGGACAGGACAGAGGGGCCTAGCTGATGATATGACCACTCTTTTGGTGCCCAGACCACCCCACCCACAAGGGGTGGAGCAAAGATTTCTGATGATCAGATGGTGGCCGGCTGTTTCCTGAGCTTGGGCCACAGCCAAGCTGCGTGCCTGTTCTCTCGTGTAATCTTTGTGACTCTCCAAGGAGGAGGGGTGTGGTGGCTAAGAGCACCTAGGATCAAACAAGAAGGATTGAATCACTAGCTCTGTGAGTTAGCATGAGCTGCTGAACCTCTGTGCCTCAATTCCCCTCTCTGTAAATGGGGATAGTAGTACCTGCTTTAATGGCACCCCACTCCAGTACTCTAGCCTGGAAAATCCCATGGACGGAGGAGCCTGGTAGGCTGCAGTCCATGGGGTCGCGAAGAGTCAGACACGACTGAGCGAATTCCCTTTCACTTTTCACTTTCATACATTGGAGAAGGAAATGGCAGCTCCAGTGTTCTTGCCTGGAGAATCCCAGGGACGGGGGAATCTGGTGGGCTTCCGTCTATGGGGTCGCACAGAGTCGGACACGACTGACGCAACTTAGCAGCAGCAGCAGCAGCAGTGCCTGCTTTATAGGGTTGCCCTGAGGGTTAAATGTGTTAATGTGTGTTTGATGAGTAGTTGCAGCAGTGGTTCACAGCAAGGGGAGAGGTTGTTGGAAACAGGGCAGGGGCCCAGGGAGGTTAGAATACCACCAGAACCATTCCTCCTCTTGTTCACTGCTGTCTTGTAAATCCAGATGCTTTGGAGTCCTAAAGCAGAGGTGGGCAGTAAGGGAGCATTTGGCAAGAGGGCTCAGCTCCTTCCGCCCGTGAGACAGGATCACTCTTGTCACTTTAGGGAACCATAATGGCCAGAAAACCCAACGTCTATTCTTGGGTGGGACCAGCTGGGCAGTAACCACATGGGAAAAATTGAGACTGAAAATTGGGGGAAGGCCGTTTCTCAATCTGAGGGAGTCAGATGGAGATGTGCTGATTTAGAGTTCCTTTTTCCGATAGTCTGCAATATAACCTTGTGAGTTAGGCATTGTGTGCTGTGTGCTCAGTTGCTCAGTCGTGTCCCACTTTTTGCAGCCCCATGGACTGTAGCCCACCAGGCTTCTCTGTCCATGGGATTCTCCAGGCAGTAATACTGGAGTGGGTTGCTATTCGCTTCTCCAGGGGATCTTCCCGACCCAGGAATCAAACCCACGTCTCCTATGTCTCCTGCATCGGCAGGAGGATTCTTTACCACTAGTGCCATCTGAGAAGTCTGAGTTAGGCATCAGGTAACCTGTGAAACACTCTTGCATTTGTTTAACCTAAATCCCGCAAGTTTCACTTCCTGTCTCTGAAGTCAGAGGCCTGTCCGTAGCTGAATTCCACAGCCACTACTGGTAGGAATAATCTTTACCACTTGGACCCAATTTATCTGCCTTACATAAGCAGAGAATTCCCTGCCCCAGCCCAGTGCCACCCCCGCCCCGTAATCCCTTGTTGCTGCCCATCACTTCCCTTCCTACCCGCAGGCTCTCATCCCAGCCTTTGCCAGCCCATTCCTCCCTCCCCGTGCCCCAGCACTGCCGCTCCTCTCTGGAGTGGCCTGAATGTAGTATCCACCCCGCTTCCCACCCCACCCCCAAGAACCAGGCCAACAACCTTTCCCAGTCCCTGTGCCTCACATGTCACCTGAAGGAGCCTTTGTTTTCCCTTTACCTTGAGTGGAAAAGAGATATGAAAAAGGATAAGTGGGACTTCTGGGTTGTTTGGGAGGGATCTGAACCCTAAGGAAAGCTCCCCAGGCCTGTGGGCCTGCTTCAGAAGCAGGGAACTCTGAGGGGCAAGGGAAGAGTTGGGGTGGGCATTCCTGTTGTCTTCTGTGGTGGGGTTCAGGAGTCTGGGTGAGCTAGGACTTTGAGCTTGAAGCCTAACCATGATTTGGCATCGTTGCCATAGGGAAAAAAGATGCCTCTGTTTTCTAACCACTGGCTTACAAAAGGGCACGTCCTTGCCCTGGGACTCTCAGCTCCTCATTGTTAGTGCCCCAGCTTCTAGGGCTCTAAGATGCAGAGAAACAGGCCCTGGTGCCCTCTCCTCCTGAACTTCTTGCCCCAAGGGGAAGGGCTGCCGAGAGGGAGGGGTAAATATCACCTGATGAGCACTGGCTGTATTCTAGGCATTAGATGTTTTTGTTGATAATTTCATTTGATTGTCACAACAGCCTGAAAGGTATTATTTATTACACCCATTTTGGTTGGTTGGTTTAAGTCACTAAATCGTGTCCAACTCTTGTGACCCCATGGACCAGGCTCCTCTGTTCATAGGGATTTCCCAGGCAAGAATACTGGAGTGGGTTGCCATTTCCTTCCCCAGGGAGTCTTCCTGACCCAGGGATCTGCATTGCAGGCAGATTCTTTACCGACTGAGCCACCAGGGAAGCCCACATTTAGAGCCGAGGAAAGTGAGGTCCAGAAATGATGTTAACTTGCGCCCAGATCCCCCTACCCCTACCCTTGGAGGCTAAGGTCTGCCCGCCTCCAAAGCCAAGGGCCAGGATGGGCACAGGAGTGGGTGGGGTGCGTGGGCCCTGACCCCCTGCCACCGCCCTGTTCCAGGAGAGCCGGATCTACGCTGTGGCCACGTCGGGCATGCGGCTGTCTGAAGTGCCTGTCAGAAGTAATGCCACCAGCTGCGGTGAGTCCCAAGTGGCTCCTGTGGCGGGCTGGGTGGGCATGCGCAGAGGAGAGGACTCTGAACTACGCCCAGGCCAGGTCACCTGCAGCCCATTCCTTCCAACAGGTGAGGTTCAGGTGAAAGCACCTGGCCAGGGCTCCCTTGGAGGGAGAAGGAAGCTGCAGGGTTCTGCTCATCAAGTGTAGGGTGGGAGTGGGCGTAAACAGAGTTGTAGCCAATGATAGAGATGGCAGGGGTTTTGGAGGCGGGGCCTGCAGCCGCCGCCCACCTGCGCTGGCCTTCGCTGCCGCAGCGCGAGGACCGTGGGCTGAAGGAGCCGCCACCCCCTGCTGTGTGTGGCTCGGGAGTCACCCGCCACAGCATCCCCACAGTGATGCGAGCGTGTAGCTCACCTTGGCAAGAGTGGGACTGAGGAAGACCTTGGCCCTCGTCCTGCTATCTGTCACCCGGTCTTTCCCGTCTGTCCAGAGGGCTGTTTGTTTCAGGGAATGCTGTCTGTGAGGCTCTCTCTCCTCCTGGCGCCGCTCAGGTCTCTGCCTCCCTCCCACCCCTTCCTGGGTTATGTCACCGGAGTGAATCTCATTCCTCTCTCCTGCCCCTCCAGCTTCAAGCCCTCCTGCCCTGGCATCACCTGGGCCATTCTCTGGCCTTGTCTACAAGAACGTCACCGTGCCTGTCTACACAGCCCTGAAGGGGGTAAGAAGCCACTGTTAGAAGAGGGATTGTCCTCCAGAAAGGCCTTCCCTTCACCTCCTGACCACCACCCGTATCTGCAGGCAGTGGCTGGAGTCAAGCTCTAGGGTCAGGCCTCTGAACACACATGTAACTCTGGGCAGGCAGCTCAATGCCTGCTCCACTCCCCACCCCCACCATATATCATTTTATTTATCTTTCTTAGACGTTTTAAAATCTATTTTTAATTTTTCTTCCAATTTTATTGAGATAATAGAAACCTAATAAAGATATTGCTGTGCACCAGGAACTCATAGTGTTGTAGGTCAATTATACTTCAAAAACAAAGAAACTCATAATAAAAAAGAGATCAGACTTGTGGTTACTCAAGTGGGGGAATTGGATGAAGGTGATCAAAGGTATAAACTTCTAGTTATAAGAACTAAGTATGTAATGCACAATATGATCAATATAATTTACAGTGTTATATGTTAATACACGAAAGAGTAAATCCCAAGTCATTATCACAAGGGAAAGGTTTTTTTTCTGTTTCTTAATTATATCTATATGAGATAATGGATGTTTATTAAGCTTATTGTTGTAACCATTTCGTGATGTATGTAAGTCAAACTATCATGCTACACACCTTCATCCAATTCCCCTACAACACTATATGAGTTCCTGGTGCACAGCAATATCTTTATTAGGTTTTTATTAGAAAAATTCTACATTTACAAAAATGTGAATCATTATGATGGAGGGCAAAGTAAAAAGTTAGAGGTTAAACCAATGTCTGCTCCACCTCATCTCATCTTTTCACATGTCTGTCCCAGAGACCAGTGGGATATTCCATCCTGAACTTTTTATGTGTTCAAACATGTATTCCCATATATACTCCCATAACTTTTCTACATTTAAAAAAACATTTATTTATTTGGCTGCCTCGACCTCGGGGTCTTACAGCACATGGAATGTTTACTGCATCGTGTGGCATCTTTCATTGTGGCATGTAGACTCTTAGTTACTCCACAGCATGTGGAATCTTAGTTCCCTGACCAGGGATCAAACTCACGTCACCTGCATTGGAAGATGGATTCTTAACCACGGGACCATCAGGGAAGTCCCTCTCTATATATATTTTTAACAAAAATCAGATATTGCAACATGATGTTTTCATACACTTTTTGGTCTACTTTTGTTACTGTTTTTTGAGATCATAACAGTAATACTTCATAAAACTTGTTTGTAGAAGGATAAAAAGCCCAAACTGAAATTTCCTCTTACACTCTTTCCCCTTTTTCCTAACTCTAAAAGCAACTATCACTAATGGTTTGTTTATTCTGTAATGCCCTCTGATGCATTTACAAATTTTTTGTCCCTCTCTTAGATGCACACATAAAGAGGATGACGTCATACATGTCAGTCTGCCCGTTGCTTTTGCACCCAGCCGTGCGTCAGGTCTCCCGGCCCCGCCTCCACAGGCAGCACAGCTCTGCCTCTCTTTTTGGGGCTGTCCAGTATCCCTGGTGTTGGCCCATAACGACTTTAACTTGTCCTCCCCTGATTCACAGTGTGGGTCATCTCTATCTTTCTCTAAAATCAATGTTGTGATGAACATCACCTTGCAAATACTTCTCTGTGCACTTACATATACATATTTCTGTAGGACCTAGTTCTAGAGGTGGAATTTATGGGTAGATAATATGTATGTTTTAAATTTTGACGGGTAGTGCCAAATAACTTTCTAAAAAGATTTTATCACACTATAGAGAGTATCCTTTTCTGCACAGTTTCCCCAACATTGAAGTAATTGGTCTTTTAAAATTTTTACTATGATCTCTCGATTTGTCATCCCCATCCACTTTGAAAGCTCTGGTCTCACCGTTGGCCCGAGGTGTGGTGTTCTGGCTCCCGAGTGGCAGGGAGCAAGGGTCCCAGCAGCCAGGTGTTCAGCCCCAGTGGGGCAGCTGCCCTGGGGACCATGTGGTGTGCGGGGGAGAGAGAAGCATGGAGGTGAGGATGCAGGGGTAAGGTGATCAGGTCGAGAGGGGACAGTTGTCTTTTGGGTGTCCCAGCTGGGTGGAGGCGTCCCCATGCGCTAGACAGGCTGTGTTGGCCACACCCAGGGCACATGGAGCTGGAGTGAGAGTGCAGGTGGGTGGGGGCTTGCTTTGCAGCAGGAGCTGCAGTGGGGAGGGGGCCTGTCTTACAGAGAGCCACGCAGATCAGCACAGTGCCCTTTGTGGATGAGTCCTCTGGGTCCGATGATGACTGCAGCTCCCAGGCGAGCTTCCGAACTTCACTCCCCTGCTCTGAGTCCAGGAAGACCAGTGGACTGGGCAGCCCCCGGGCCATCAAGAGAGGTAGGGAGGAGGGGGGTGGGAGGGGTATGAAACAATGGCGGGCACCTCCTCTCCTCCCATGGGTGGTCCTACTTGGGGGTCCCTGGTGGGTTGGGAAAGCCCTGCAGTTCCCAGTCCTCCTAGCCGGGAGGGTGTGGACCCAGGCCTGACTCCTCTTCCCTTGGACAGGCGTCTCCATGTCCTCACTGAGCTCCGAGGGTGACTACGCCATTCCCCCGGATGCCTGCTCCTTGGACAGTGACTACTCTGAGCCTGAGCACAAACTGCAGCGCACCTCATCCTATTCCACCGACGGGCTGGGCCCGGGCGGGGTGAGCTGGGAGCGCCACTCCCACTCCACGGGGCCGAGGCAGGGCTGGGTGGGAGCGGACCGCCAGCACGAGGCCCAGGCAGCAGCTGTGGGGTCCCTGGGACTGGTGAAGGGACAGTGGGGCCTGGGGGCTGCCACTGATGATGTGAGGCCTCGGGGAGTGGGCGGGGGGTATGCAGTTAGGAGGTCAGGTGCACTCAGACCCCATCACTATTGCCCAGGGGGCCCAGTGGGGCAGGAGTTTACACACGTTACCTCTTTAGCGGCATGCTGACCGGGGATGCTGAGCGCTACCAATGCATTTATTGAGTCCTTAGTGTGCCGGGCACCATGCTCAGGGCTGTGCATGCAGTGTCTCATTTGTCCTCACGGTCATCTCAGGCTTATTACCGCAGCTTGAGGATCAGAATCCTGAGGCTCAGGTGTGCTGTTGTGCTCCAGAGCCGGCAGTGAATCCAGGTGGCTCGTTCCCCAGCCCTCACTCCACGCCACTGTGCTGCCCTGGCTTGTCTTTCCCTTTCCACTCTCCTCCCCCACTCAGCTCATGTTCCCCAAACTTCTCCCGCTCTTACCTTGCTGCCTGGAATGGCCTCCTTCCTCCTCTGGGCTCATCTCAAAGGAAAGGCTGATTTCTTTCCAAGGCTGGTTCAGGTCTGGCTCCTGCTGGAAGCCTCCCCTGGCCAGCCTCTTGCTTGTACGGCCCCTGATCCACCACCTCCTCAGGGTTATGTGTTGTCTCCCCTGCCAGCAGGACCACCCATGCTTTATGACTCTCTCTGCACCCTTAGCCGGGCAGTTCCCTGAAAACACACATTGTTGTTGTAGTCGCTAAGTCATGTCTGACACACACAGTAGATGCTCAATAATTTGTTTTAATTGATGACAAAGCAATGATTCTCCTGGGCCTTTTTGGCCTGTGTGATGTCCAGGAACCCCAGTGATTTTTCCCCTTCTTGCCCTGCACCCCTCCACTCCTGCAGGAGTCACTGGAGAAGTCGGGCTACTTGCTGAAAATGGGGAGCCGGGTGAAGACGTGGAAGAGGCGCTGGTTTGTGCTGAGACAGGGACAGATCATGTACTACAAGTCTCCGGTGAGACCTTCCTCCCCTGGACAGTAGGCCAAAGGACCCACCCCAGCCCCAGAACTGCATGAGGGGCTGGAAGCCGAGCAGAGGGCAAAAGTCTGGCAGGTGGAAGAGGCAGCCTGGGCAGGTTCCTGAGGCTCTGAGCCCCACATGGGACCAGGAGTGAAATCAAGCCCTGAGCAGTCAAGGGCACTTCTAGACCGCTTGGCTTGGTGATTTCTTTTTCCTTCGGAAGCCGAGTTCTTCCTTTGCCTGGTCCTGTAAATGAACTATTCCTAGGCTGCCCTCATGTGATCTGGGCTGTTCTAACAGGGAAGCTTGTTACCTCCTCCATGTCCTTCCAACGCTGTTTGGAATTAGAGAACCTTAGGATCCTGTGACCTAGGAGAAGGCAATGGCACCCCACTCCAGTACTCTTGCCTGGAAAATCCCATGGTCGGAGGAGCCTGGTGGGCTGCAGTCCATGAGTCGGACATGACTGAGCGACTTCACTTCCACTTTTCATTTTCATGCACTGGAGAAGGAAATGGCAACCCACTCGTGTTCTTGCCTGGAGAATCCCAGGGACGGGGGAGCCTGGTGGGCTGCTGTCTATGGGGTCGCACAGAGTCGGACACGACTGAAGTGACTTAGCAGCAGCAGCAGCAGCAGGATCCTGGGACCTAGTTTGGCAGGATCTCCCTGGAGGAACAATGTTAATGTTTTTTTTATTTTTTAATTTTTTTCAATGTTAATATTTTAAAGAAGGTGAAAAGGTCTGTCTCTTGTGTAACTCCAGTTGATTGTTAGTGCCTGCCTTGAGCACCATGTTAAGGATTCTCAATGAGTAGGCATGCTCTGATTGATTAATAATGTCTGGAAAGGGAAATGGTGATATACAGGTCACCTGTTGATGACACTTGCTATAAAATATATAGTAGAAAGAATTTAAGGGCTTTATAGCTCAGGAATAAATTAGTGGCTTCTTACCCAATTTTTAAAAAGGTTCAAGCTATACTTTTGAGGCCTGAATCAGCAGGACCCATGTCTCTAATCATTGCTCCATTTACTTAGAACCAGGATCCAGAACAAGTTACTCATCATACTGCAGCTCAGGAACTCTTGGGAGTCACTTTCCCCTTTGTGACCTGGAATAAGATCTGAGGGGAAATGGTGTGCTCTGGGAAGGCTCCAACCTCTTTCCTCTCCTTCCTTTCTTTACAGAGTGATGTCATCCGGAAACCTCAAGGCCAAGTGGAACTAAACTCCCGTTGCCAGATTGTTCGAGGGGAAGGTGCACAGACATTCCAGGTGAGCATGCTCCTGGCAGTTGGTGTTTTAGATAGAAGAGGCGCTGGGTTTGGATATGGCTCCTATGAAAACAAAGATGGGGCAAGATGAGCATGTATGAAAGACGTTACACTGACATTTGCATCGCTCCTCGTTTGTGGGTTTGAGGAAGGAAGAGGAGGCAGGATGTGAGATGGAGTGAAGGTAGGAGAGATATGGAGAAAAAGAGAAGGAAGGCCCGGTGGGCCAGAGTTCTGTGCCACCTCATAGTTGGCCCCCCATTTTTCCATCCTCCTCTCCCCACCCCCTTACCCCCCAGCTCATCTCTGAGAAGAAGACCTACTACCTGACGGCTGACTCACCCAGCCTGCTGGAGGAGTGGATCCGTGTCCTGCAGAGCCTGCTGAAGGTCCAGGCCACTGGGCCTCCAGCCCTGCCTCAGGGGGGCACCAAGCCCACCGTGAAGGGCTGGCTGACCAAGGTATGGATGGGGGGATGGGGGAGGCACGTGGGCCTCCTGAGAGTCAGGGGAGCCAGGAGTGAGTCCTGGGGGTGGTGGGTCCCCTCCTGACACAGCTTTCTGCAGAAGGTTCCTCACACTGGTTACCTGTGGTCTGAGCCACATAAGGTGATGGTGAATAACTCTCTGGAAAAATAGGGATCAAGGTTGTTAGAGCAACAGCTGTTCTCAAGACAGAGGGGGGAAAGGAATGTCTTGGACCCATTTTGAGGTCTTTAGAAGTTGCCCCCACTGCTGCCTTGTACCCACCACAGCTCAGTATGAACAGAGGGAAGCTGTGACCTCAGCGAGGCAGGCGTGGCCGAAGACTCATAATATCTCAGGCTGCCCTAAAGATGTTGATTTTTTTTTTTTTTTTAGCTGTGCCACTTGGCATGCAAGATCCTAGTTCCCTGACCAGGGATCGACCCCAGTGCCCGCTGTAGTGGAAGCTTAGAGTCTTAACCACTGGGCCACCAGGGAAATCCCTAAAGACATTTTAATTAGGGCCTTTCTGGATGCAGGGAGCTGAGAAGCACTTTTGGACCCCAAGGAAGGGGAGGTTAACAGGGAAGCGCAGTAACCAGGCCAGGACGCTGTCAGGAGTGATACATGAGAAGCTCCGTGCTCGGGGCTCTCCCTCTGCCTGTCTGTCCAGGCTGGGTTCACAGCCCTCTCCTCTGCCCAGGTGCACTGTTTTTACACTTCATGATTACATTTGCCCAAGGGCTTCAGCCCATGGTGGCCCTGTCCCCCCAACTCTAGCCCTTGCTGACTAGCAAGTTCTTCCTGTGGTCATCTTCCTGGGACCGGACATCTGGTTGGCCAGGTCGACCTTTTAATGGCAGTTCATATGAGGATGAATGGGGGTGTCGTGGCCATGGACCCTTGCTGTGAAAGGGCTGGTTCCATTAGTCGAGAATCTGGGTGGTATCTGAGTTTGACCTGGAATTGACCGAAGGGTCTGAGTTGAACCAGGGGTTTTGAGATCTGTCTCCTCGTGGCTTCTCTTTGCCAGTCCCAGATTTACTTCTGGAGTCATCTGATTCTGATAATGCTGGTTCACTTCTGACCTGCAGGTCAAGCACGGCCACTCCAAGCTGGTCTGGTGTGCTCTTGTTGGGAGAACCTTCTACTACTATCGAAGCCATGAGGACAAGGTACTTCTGGCCTCCCAATAGCTTCCCCCAATCTGCATTCCTGTGGCTTTGTGTCCTGATGGAAGGCCCCACCCCAAACCCTATAACCAGTACAAAGCTAGTGGCCGGGTACCTCTCTTGAGTGTGTGACCACTGTGCAAGGCCCACAGGTTGTTTTTGTGTGGCGTGTCTGTGCTCCTCCAGGCCTGTCTCCCCTTCCCCATCCTGTCATCCATCCACCTCCTTGATCCCCAGCCCTATAAGCCCCGAGGTTCAGAGGAAGGAGACTCCTCTGTCCCTGCCAGCCTTCCCATTCATGCAAGGCTCCTGTCTGCAGCGACCTCTGGGCCGTCTGCCCGTGCAGAACGCGCGCATAGAGGAAGTAGATCGATCCTGTGACTCAGACGAGGACTATGAGGCTGGAGGAACCCGGCGGTTGCTGTCTTCCCACTACACACTGGTGATCCACCCCCCAGAGCACAGCCCCACTTACCTCCTCATTGGCACCAAACATGAAAAGGTGAGGGAGGGACTGGGCCTCCATGGCAAAGCTCAACCCTTTGATTCTCATCTTCCTTCCTTCTTCCCTGAGATTCCCAAAATTCAAATGTATTTTCCTCCTAGACATGTTGGCAACTCGTATTTCCTGTTTGGGAATATTCCTTGTACTGGGTTCATTCCCAGCGACCAACATCTCTTCACTGGGGTCATGAGATGGAGGGGACCACAAGCTTAGGAACTTAGGTTCATATTCATTCGATCCCAAGTCTTTGCTCTTAGAGACCGATGGCCTCAGCTTGTGCCAACCAAGCAGGCTGAGCATCACCCTGGACTTGGCCCCTTCAGGGAAGCTCCCTTGGAGGTCCTGCCTCCATTCTCTCCCAGTCCAGCCCCATCAGCTGGCTTTCCATCCGCTTCCAGGATACGTGGCTTTACCACCTCACGGTGGCTGCGGGTGGCAGCAGTGCCAAGGTGGGCACTGCCTATGAGCAGCTCCTTGGAAAGCTGATGGATGGCGAGGGAGGCCCAGGTAAGGCGAGGGGGGCCGTCACTGCTGGGTTGGAGGGCGGTGGCTGAGTAACTGGTGGTTGGGAACCCCAAGAGAGCATGACCATACCCTGAAGCTGTGGAAACCATCTGAGCCACAGAAGGGCATTCGTGTCCCATGCTCCAGGGCCTCGTTTCTGATGAGGACACTGGGGAGACCACTCAGCATCTGGGGGAGTTGTCTAGGGGGCAGACACTTGGTCAATGTTTTACTTTGTTCACTGCAACTTTGCTGGCCAGACAAAGGGTTGAGGAAAGAAGGCGGCTGGTTAATCTGTAGTTAGAGGTGGTTAATAAATGAAGTTAGGATCAGGCTGACTTCGGCCTGGGGCATTTAGAAGTCTGTATTTTGCTACTGATTCTCAGGACCCTAAGGACCTGAGGGCTCCCAGCACACACACTGCTCCACTGCTCCTTCAAGGCTTGTTTGTTCCAGGCTGATACACATTCCTCTATCCAGACCTGACGCTGAAATGAGGGGGCCTCCCTTGCACGCGCGCACGCACACACACACAGATGCCCATGCCTTGCACACTCCTACTGCAGCCCCACGAGCAAAGCAGTAGCCGCCTTCCTGTAAGCTGTGCTTCAGAGTGTGCTGAATAAATGCAGTGCACACCTGCCCAGCCCACACTCTGTGGGTGTAAACGCAGCACAACCCGTATGTCCAGACTGAAAGCCCTGCCTTCCCTGCAGATCAGAGCTGGGGTGGGGTGGGAGGCGCGTTCCCTCCACACTGCTGACTGCCGCTGCTCTCTGGTGCTGTGCTCCGGGCAGACTCCCCCCTCTGGAGGCACCCCATGCTGTGCTACAGCAAAGACGGGCTGTACACCTCCCTCACCACCCTGCCCTCCGAGGCCCTGCAGACGGAGGCTGTCAAGCTATTCAAGGTAAAGTGGGAGCCGAGCCCCAGGCCCACAGACTGGCGGTTGGCACCCTTGCCCTGCATCTCGGCTCCGCAGAGCAGTTCTGCCCACCGTGGTGATGGAGACCTAGGCAGTTTAGGGGGTAGTTTACGGAGGGATCTGAAGAGGATAGGAGACAGTCCCTCAGGGTTCCCACTGTGTCCTTTATGGGGAAAATACTGGAAGCTCTGGGATGTCACCCCTGGGCCCTTGAAATAAAGAGCTGCCCTCCTGGAGTGCACAGTGGGAAGGGGCAGGTTTTTGTTGTTTCTGGACCTGAGAGGTTCTGGCCTATTTTAGGATGTTCTTTGTTCCCCTATGAATATTCTTTCTTTTTGAAAAATGAATATGTCTTGTTTATGTAATGGGAATATTTAAAGAAGGAAAGATCCTCTCCCAAAGTAGCCATCTCATTAAGCATAGATATTCTCAAGCAGTAACGATGCTCCCTCCAAGAAAGCGCTGTCTGCAGTGAACCAGGGCCTCCCTTGAGCTCTGAGGGGGCGGCGGGGGGACAGCCCAGTCCGTCCCAGCCATAGAGGACAGTCGTCAAGGAGCCGCCCGAGCCCGCCGTCATCTCCCTGCAGTCCTGCCAGCTCTTCATCAACGTGCCCGTGGAAGCCGCCTCGGTGGACTACCACGTGTCCCTGGCGCAGACGGCGCTGCAGGTCTGCCTGGTTCACCCCGAGCTACAGAGTGAGATCTACTGCCAACTCATGAAGCAGGCCAGCTGCCGCCCGCCGCAGAAGTACTCCCTCATGCAGGTGGGCGTCCCTGGGGCAGAACAGCCGTGGGCCAGGGCCGCCCAGGAGGTGGGAAAGGTGGAAGGAGGTCACTGGGCACATATCCTCTGAGCCTGGTGGCCAGCAGGTGGCCTCGGGGCACAGAGCTGTCCCGCAGTCTTCTCTGTGCCCTCCTGGATGTCCACACAGATTGTGTGACTGCAGTTCTGGACGGAGCCCGGCCAAGCTGGCCCTCCCGGTGCCCTCAGGAGGTTGGGGGCTGTGGTTTGGAGGGGCTGCTTAAGGCTCTGCAGCTCAGGACCGTGAGGGCGGTAGCGCGCAGACCAGCACTCACCCCGCACTTCCTTCCCCGCTCAGTGCTGGCAGCTCCTGGCTCTGTGCGCGCCCCTCTTCCTGCCTCAGCACCACTTCCTCTGGTACATCAAGCAGCAGCTCCAGCGCCATGCGGACCCCAGGTGAGATAGTGCCCCTCTGGTGTTACTGACGGGCCTGATCGAGAGGGACGCCGAGGGAGACCAAGATGGATCAGATCGCCCCTGCTCCCTGGGATCTGTGTGGTGGCCATGGAGACTTTGCCCATCAGCACGTACACCGATGGGCACATGGCGATCCTGGCATGCTGGGCTCCTCTACATGCCAGTCCATGTAGGCATGGGTATTTTGTGGGAGCTTTCATGTGAAGCTACAGTGCCCCCACATCATCCCCACATTTGCATTCTCTGTTGCCATGTTTTTGGGTACCCGCAGAAAATGGCCATGCCAGCAGCCTGCAGCAAACAGACCCCGAAAGACAAAGTAATACCCCAGACCAGTCTTCAGGGCTCCTATCATAGCCTTCCAGCTGCCGGTTCAGTCCTACAGGTTATGTGTTGGTAGGGAGCTGGGGTTGAGTGGATTCCCCAGTGTTCCTTTTTCCCTTCACCTGTCTTTTTAGAAATGAAACTGGCCAGTACGCCACGTACTGCCAGCGGGCGGTGGAGCGAACGCTGCAGACCGGGGAGCGGGAGGCCAGGCCTTCGCGCATGGAGGTGGTGTCCATCCTGCTGCGGAACCCCTTCCACCACTCCCTGCCCTTCAGCATCCCCGTGCACTTCGCCAATGGGACCTACCAGGTGACCGGGCTGCCGCGCTCCCTGAGCTGAGTCTTCTCATGTCACCGACCCAGAGGAGAACACCTTTGGGCCAGAGGGTGCTGAGCCTCCGTAGGCCCAGCAGATCTTAACAGGCAGACCAGCCGAAGCACAGGCCTGGGGTTTAGAGGGCAAGTGGGGCCATTTGCACCAGTGTGGAGGGAGGAAGGAGCTGGAATCGCAGAAGTGTTTCAGTGTTCGGGGCCTGGGAGGTGGAGCTTTTGAACCCACTGCACGAACAGGGAAGCTGAGACACTGAGCACGAGAGTGGCCTGGGAAAGGGCCCCCCAAAAGCGTTTTAGCATGTGGGACTACAGTTCACTGTGGGCAGGCTCCTCCCTTAAGCACTCACCACTCTACATGGAAACCAGCTTCCTTTGGCCTTTGCAATCACCCTTTCACACTTCCTGGTAGCCCAGTCGGTAAAGAGTCTGCCTGCAATGTAGGAGACTTAGGTTTGATCCCTGGGTTGGGAAGATGCCCTGGAGAAGGAAATGGCAACCCACTCCAGCATTCTTGCCTGNCACTTCCTGGTAGCCCAGTCGGTAAAGAGTCTGCCTGCAATGTAGGAGACTTAGGTTTGATCCCTGGGTTGGGAAGATGCCCTGGAGAAGGAAATGGCAACCCACTCCAGCATTCTTGCCTGGAGAATTCCATGAACAGAGGAGCCTGGCGGACTACAGTCCATGGGGCTACGAAGAGTGGGACAAGACTAAGTGACTTTCACTTCACTTGCTTCTTTCAGTCACGCCTTTCCACCTCCTGACCCCTCCACTGGCCCCTCTCCCGGCAGGTGGTGGGTTTTGACGGCTCCTCCACCGTGGATGAGTTCCTCCAGCGGCTAAACCAGGAAACGGGCATGAGGAAGTCCTCCCGTTCGGGCTTTGCCCTTTTCACGGACGACCCTGCTGGCAGGGACCTGGAACACTGCCTGCAGGGGAGTGCCAAGGTGATGCCCCCCAGCCCAGCCAACGGAGTCCCTCCTGCGCCACCTTGGCCTTCAGGATTCTGTGTTCCCAGCCTGTTGGAGACTAGCCCAAGGCATTCCCCCAGGCCAGCATTTCTGTGCCATCCTAAAATGAGCCCATACAGGCAGAGTTGTCTCTGCCCTTGTCTCTGGAGAGATCTCCACATCCCTCCCTCCCTTGAGAGGCTTTTCAGCTTCTGGGGGAAAAGCTGCGTCTCAGCTCAGTGTTGGAAGGACAGGGAGGCGCTTGTCAGCATCAGCTCGACCTGGGCAGAGCCCACTGCCAGTCCATACACACACACATAGACAGACGACTGAATGCTGGCCCAGCAGATGTTGTATTGCACACTGGCCACTCACTCTTACCTCAACTGCCAAGGCCCTTACTGTGCTTACAAGTTCCATCATAGAGAGGTAGATCCTTATGGTACTTCTGTATGGACTTTGAGTGGGACTCGAGCCCTGTGTTGCATTAGGGTCTGGGGTGAGAGCTGCAGGGCATGCTGGCTGTTGGTGGGAATGTGCTGGAGCAGTCGACAAGGATGAGGCCTTGGCTTCAGTGTCTGCTTTCTTTACGGTGACAGGAAAAAGGCTTCTATAGTCTTTTACCATTGCCTGGAAGAACCATGCCATGTACCTTCTTTGTAAATGCCTGGCATCTGTAAGGCTTTGTTACATAGTAGGCCTCTGGTTATACTTGTTGAAGAGGAGAATGGCTGCTGGTGGTAAGGGGCCATGTTTTTTGACTGGGGCCTGCCCAGCCTTGGGAGGTGGCCTCAGATGTTAAGCCAGTCAGGGGCAGTGTTCCATGGTTTGCTGCCCACGCTGCACGCAGAGCTCCGCCTCTGTCTGTCAGGAAGTCGCTGGCACCGTGTCCCGGGAGCATGAAGCCCCCTCAGGTCAGCCTCCGGATGGAGAACGATCATTCTGCTCTGCCTGGGTCCAGGCGTGACTGGACCTTCTTCCCCTCATCAGGGGCTTTTCTGACTTTGCTCTTTTGCATCTTGCAGATCTGTGATGCTATCTCCAAGTGGGAACAAGCCCTGAAGGAGCTGCACACCGGGAAGTCTGAGGGCGGCACACGTGTTGTGAAGCTGATGTACAAGAACAGGTCCTGAGGGCTGCCGGGGGGACCGAGCACGAGGGCTGCTGCTGGGGTGCAGCTCCTCACATTTTCACTGAAGGCCTGTCCTTCACAGACAGGCCCACAGATATAACACCGCCTACTGGTCATTAGCTGGGAGCCCAGGCTGGCTCTGCTGTTCTCTGTGAGACCCTGGACAGCTCAGGCTTTTGGTCCCTGTACTGTATCTGCACACTCACACATGCATGCACACACACACACATTCACCCCTGACCACCAGCCAACTTCCTCAGGTGGCTACATGTGCTAAATTGAGAGAGGAAGATTTTGAGCACTGGATATTTAAGACTAAAGAATAAATTGCTCCTGTACCAATTCCAGGAAATTCAGGAGCCATCCTGACTTTATATCACTCTGAGTAAGAAAATTTCATCTCAGATGTCTCCAGGCAAATAATTTCCATTAGTCTCTTGGAATCTTAACTCATCCGGTTCCCTAATCAACTATGAAAAAGGGGCTTCCCAGGTGGCGCTGTGGTAAAGAACCTGCCTGCCAATGCAAGACACCACAGGTTCAGTCCCTGGGTTGGGAAGATCCCCTGGAGGAGGGCAAGGCAACCCAATCCAGTATTCTTGCTTGAAGAATCCCATGGACAGAGGAGCCTGGCAGGCTACAGTCCATAGGGTTGCAGAGAGTCAGACACAACTGAAGTGACTTAGCATGCATGCACCAGGTACCAGCTTCCCCTCACCTAATCCAGTAAGTCTAAAGGTGAATTCAGAATTAACCACATGCTACTGTTGCTATGAGATCTGGAAGGACAGGGATCTTCTCTGTATCATGCTTGGTTAAATTTTCTGGAAGCAGTAGAAAACAGACTCACAAATGGTATAAAAAAACCTTTTTTTCTTTGGAAATCAAGATATACAGATCCAGAGACAGCCTCATCGTTCGGGATTCCAGTTGAGTCCTGGCTTCTCTTTCTCCTGTAGGCTGTATTTTCGGAGTCAAGTCAAAGGTGAGACAGAGCGAGAGCGTCTGCTGCTTGCCTCCCAAACTAACGGAGAGATAGTGGCAGGGAGATTTCCTGTCAACAAGGAGCTGGCTCTGGAGATGGCTGCCCTGATGGCTCAGGTAAGGTTCTGTTCAGGAATCCGGAGGGTCAGGGGACCGTCTTGGACTCGCAGGCAGATTGCACCACACAGGGGGAACCAGAAGACTCTGCAGGTTCTGAGGTGCCAGAGAGGGTGGCCTTGCTGACTCCTTACCTCATAGGGCACCTCACTGCAGACACATAGTGAGAGCACAAAGCCCAGGGGCCTAGGTTTGAATCCAGCCACCTAACTGCTATGAGATCGTGGCCAACTTACTTTTCTTACCTATGCTGTAGTTCTCTTTTGTATTCTGAAAGCAAAAATCCCTTATTGCCGCCCCTACAGTGTTGTACTATGGTTCTTAGATAATGTATGTTGTAAAATGTGTACTCACCAGCTGTCAAACGCTGCAGTGAGAACTGGGGAAAGGAACATGCATTCAGGCTTTGACTCTTCTTCCTGTTACCTTTAGGAGGCTGTCTTGCCAAAGGCATCTGGGATGCCTTCATGTTCCCCCTAGGAGTCTGGATTTATATGCTGGAGAAGGGGAAATAACAACAGTTGATCTTTAATAAACATGTACTGAATATGCTAGAGAGGGCCCTGTGCTGAGTGTTTTGTATGCATTACCCTATTTAGTTCTCATCCTTACTTTGTAGGAGAGTAAACTGAACAGAGTTTAACTTGATTGTGGACTCAAAGCTGGTAAATGGCAGAGCAGGAATTTGAGTCCAGCATCTGACTCCCATGGCCACATTGGGAACACTGCTATACTGTAGGATCTATAGCATCTTCCACCCTGAATCCCATAGTTTGGGATGAGAAGCCAGAATTTCTGTAGTGTTGTCTGTCACTGATTAGCTATGTCTTTGGATAAGGCACTTAACTTCAGCTCCAAAATGAACGTTGAACTTGACAATCTTTAATATTCTTGGATCCTAAGATTTTTTCCCTGTTGTCTGTGAAACTTGAGATAAAGGGTCTGTTCACAAGAAATGTTTTTTTCCCATCCATTCCCTCCTCACCAATAAAGGAATGAAATGATGGTTTATTGTACCTCTCTCAGCAGGCCCCCACCCACACCCTATCCACATCCCATTTCCTGACTTGTCCTTCCATGTGCTTCTATTGCAGGTAGAGTATGGGGACTTGGAGAGGCCCATCCTTCCAGGACCTGGGGGTACACCCTCTTCCAAAGCTCAGCATCACCTCCAGCAGGTCCTGGACAGGTTCTACCCAAGGCGCTACAGACACGGGGTGCCCCCTGAACAGCTGAGGTAGGCTGCAGGGTCTTGCAAGGAATCACTGTGGGGAGGGCTGCAGAGCTGGGGAAACCTCAGAGCTGCGACAGAAACATGGCACCCTGTCTCTCTGTCCGTCCAAACCAGGCACCTGGCAGATCAGCTGGCCACGAAGTGGGCCGCACTGCAAGGCTGCTCCTCTCCTGAGTGCATCCGCATCTACCTGACAGTGGCCCGGAAATGGCCCCTCTTTGGTGCTAAGCTCTTTGCTGCTCAGGTAAGTGTGAGCCTTTCCAGTGGAAGGAGTGGTTACCATCCCATCTGGAAGCCCACCATCCCATCTGGAAGCCCACCATCCCATCAGAAACTCCCTTAAGTTTCTCAGGGATTCCATCAGGTTTGAGCCAGTTCAGTCTGTAGCGCCCGCCTGCACACCAGCAACCACTAGGGGTCGCAATCTCCCCACCCATTTCTTGCCTGCTGCGAGCTTTCCCTGGTCCAGAGCAGTTGTGACTCATTGCTTTTGGACCAGGATTATTTCTGGGTGACCCTCTACTTTCCTTTATTGACTTCTTTCCCAATCCTACCCCTGGAAAAAAAAAAAGATAGGGTCAACTAATTCACAGCAGGGTTCAGACTTAATGTGACAATCCCTCTCAAGAGTGCTTTCATTTGAAAAGAAGTTTGAAAGGACATATTAGTATCATAAGCTAAACAAACACATCTCCACTGACCTGGAGGGGGCACGGGGGATGTGACTACTCAGGCAGCAGTTCATTTCTCCTGCATGAAGGCCAGGTGGCCAACAGTAATTTCAGCTGGGACTCTTCTTCACTGGGAATCTGGTATGTGTGAATTTTGTACATAATCACACAGAGTTTCCTGTCCTCGATGCTGGATCATGATCCTGTTCACTGAGGGTACAGATCAGACAATAGACTCATCCACTCAACAAAGAACTGCTGAGCTCCTATTATATCTCATGCATTGCGCTGGTTGTTTGCAGTGGCAAGATGTAAGCAAATCCAACACAGTCCTTGCCTTCATGGAGCTTCCTATCTAGTAGGGAAGGTCCACATTAATCAAATAATTCTCTCTCTAAATACATATATCATTTTCCCACAAGTTGTCACAGTGCCATGAAGGAAAAGTACAGAGGTGTTATAAAGGCATATAACATGGGGACCCTGTTGGCCTGGAAGGTTGGGGAAAGCTCCTGATGAAAGAGACATGTCCATCTCTGTTCCCAGACTTCCGGGTAGAAGAGATAGGAGATCTAGATTGCCCTCATGCAGCCCTGGCAGGGAAAATCAGTCATTCTAAGACTTGTCCACCAAATAGTCACTTTTCTCACTGGTAGGGCCTAAAGCCTTTAAGGTTGCATTATTGTTTTCTTGATTTAAAAAAATAATAATCTCTAGAAAATTGGTTGAAGCAGGATGCACTGGTGCTGGCAGAAACTGGGTGTAATGCTTTCAGTTTCTGAGAGCCAGGAGAAGACAGCCTGTTCTCCGTGCTTGTGAGAGAACAGCCAGGGCTGGCCTCTGCTCTGCCGCAGGAACAGAGTGTGCTCTGCTCTGTTTCGTAGCAGGGTGGGCTGTGGGTACTGCAAGAATGTGATACCCTTCCCCACTCAGCGTAGTTCGTAAGCGGCCAGAGCTCCAAGCCAGACGCCTCCTGCCACGAGCAGACTGTTTATCCAGTATGCTGTACAAATACCATCTTCTGTTTTCCAAAAGAAAAAAGTTGGAAATACTGCCTAGCAGATCCCTGGATGTGCCTTCTACTTCAGAAAGCTCTAGTGGTTCAGAATCCTAGCTGTGACTCGGTCTGATGGGATTTTCCTGTTCCCCCAGCCTGCGCAGCTGTCTTCCAAGGAGAGCGCTCTGGTGTGGATTGCTGTGAATGAGGATGGAGTCAGCATCTTGGACCACAACACAATGGTACGATGGTACGGGAGGGTGAGGGCTGGCTCCCTGGCGGCTCCTCTCTGCACTCAAGAGTCCTGAGCTGAGTGACTGTGGTTGCTCTGCCCCCACTACCCCCACCCCAAGCACTGCTGTCTAGTCCAGACACAGCTTAGACATTTGAATGGAGCTCTCCAAAGTGTGGTTGCTTCAGACTTCTCTTTCCTGGTCTGACGAGATTCCCAGCTCTGGAGGCAGGGGGAAAGCTACCCAGGAACTAATCGGATGGCTTCTCACAGCAACTGCACGTCACCTATCCCTACTCTTCGGTGATGACCTTCGGTGGCTGCCGAGATGACTTCATGCTTGTGATCAGATTCCTTCCAGATCTGAGCCCTGGAAAAGGCCACATTGAGAAGTTGATCTTCCGGATGGCTGCTCCCAAGGTGGGCCTGAAAGCTGCTACCACATTTGACTCTGATCGGGTATGATGAAGTGGGCTTGGAGCATAGAAAGGAAACTGGGGTTATGATAATACCCCAGAAGGGCCCTGCCCCAAACAAAAACCTTTGGCCTGTCTCTCCTCAGTACTCCTGAGGGTGCTGGGCTGGTAGAGGGGCTGGTGGGGGCACTGCTCACATTACTCCTGTTCTTCAGCCACAGCACTGCGCAGCTTGAGCTGGGGGCCTCTCGCTGCTCGTCCTTGCGGCAGGCCCAGGCCCAGGCTGGCTTCCTCCTCCAGGCGCACTCCCCTTGCCTTGGGTTCTGCTCTCCCAGCACTTGTCACAAGTGGGCCAGTCCGCAAGGCTCCCCCTTCCCTGGGGTTCTGAAGAAGGCCCAAAGACCTGTTTTGCTTTAAGGGCCTTGTTCCTACTCGGTACAGGAAATGTTGATTGGCAAAAATAACAATTCCAGAGACTCTGAAACCGAAGTTCTGATTTATAGTTTCTGGCTTCTTTCTGAGCAGCCGGAAACCCTGTTGTTAGAATCCTAAAGCTGGAGTTTGACAAACCTCCTCCTCCTTTTAATACTGTCCCTGCCAAAGGCGAGGACACGTAGGTCCCTTCCAGGGAGGCCGCCTGCCCCGGCGTGGAGACAGCCAGGGTGGAATGTTGGTCCTCCTGTTTTCAGGAGGTACCATGGACTCCAGACACCCCTTTCATTGGTTGTCTGAACCTCACCAGTAATGATCCCCTGCTTGGACATTTCCACCCTGGGTGGGTATTTAAGAGGCAAACCAAAGCCCAAGAAGCTTATGCCAACAGCTAGTGAGAGAGAGAACCAGAATTCAAGCCAAAGCTAGTTCCACTCCTTCATTTCTCTGTTGTCTCCTTAGATTGCAGAGGTGACCTTCATCTTGGCCAGCTACATGAACCACTGCTCCACAGCTGTGAACCCACCCACCACCCCCGCTGCTGCCTGCCAGCCATGGGAACTGGATGGGCGACAGTTCTTTGCTCCTGTTCCCTGTGCTGCCAAGGGGCCAACGTTGCTGTGAATATTTATCTTGCCCTTTTCCCCACCACCAGCTGGTGCCTCTGGGATTAGACATGTATCCTCGGATGTGATACTACTGTGATGGGTCTGATAGCCCCTGCAACCCACCCCGGTTGTTCTGTGAAATGTGTGCTTCAGTGTCCACTTTACTCTCCAGGTGCCTTATCATGTTCCAGGGCCATCCTTTAAAAATCCAAACCCAGTATAAAAACCACTTTCCCCACCCCCCACAAAAACACTGAGCTGTGGATGCTGTTCGGTTCTAGACACAGGGTTGCCCGCTGCCCCTGGTCACTGAGGGCATCAGTGCTGTACGTCAGTTTTCCTGCAGTGCTGCTCTCAGGGAGACTAGTGTTTTTTATATTCTTTATGGTCCTCACACAGGGATTTATACTTGAAGTTTTCCTGACATCCCTGAACGGGAGAGGACTAGAATTTCCAATTCACTTGAACTTCAACAAAAGCCTGGAACTCACTCAGGCTGGACTTCCTTTCCCACATGGGAGAGGTGCTGGTGGGGCTGGAGACAAAGGCGTGGACCCACCTTTCCCCTTCCCCTGCTGCACACGAGGCATCGGCGGCGCCCTTCCGGGGCAGCGGCCCCTGTCCCTGCAGGACCAGGTGCTGTCCCCTGAGAGTGAAGCTGGTCTCCTCACACTGGACCGTCAGCGCAACCGAGTACGAGCAAGGGCAGGGGTGGGTCCACCCTGGCCTCTCCTTGTCTCATTTTAACGACAGGACAGGGCTCAGTGAAGGCTGTGCTTACTACTGTAGAAGGCGGGCATCACTTATTCCCCCGCTCACTGAAAGACCAAGCAAATGCATCCTGCTCTTTGCTACTGTCAGGCCACCAACAATGACTCAGAAACAGAAGATCCCTCCTCCAGGCTTGTGAGCCTGGATTTGCTCAAGACTTCTGGTGAACGTGCACTGGGAATTAGTTTGAAGGCAGAGCACACACGTGTTATCTGATGCCTGACTGGAAGTTTCTTTCGCCTTTTGCCTTCCTGATGATGCCAATATCTCCCCACCCCCAAGTGAGACCTGCTGTTGAGTGCAGAGATGATCTTGTCTCTGCCCTCCTGACAGGAAAAAAAAAAAGACGAAAGAGTTCATTTATACTCTGATTTTCCAACATGGGAGAAACTGAGTTTTATTTCATAGCTCTAAGGCAGCCTTATCAATTTTCAATAAAGTGCTGAACAAACAATATGAGTTTAGCAATAGCATCTATGAACCAAGCCTTTAACCTCAACAAAGTGTGTGCTGGGGGCACACTGCAAAAACTGCAAGGCTGGAACTAGTTTATCTGAACACCTCAGGTGCTGTAAGCTTCCCCTCTCACCCTCTAAACTGAGAAGCATGATGAAAAAGGCAGCACATCAGAGTGTCTGCCTCTTTTAAATGAACTGGACTTTGCCAGGCTGGCAATTTTATAGCTGCCTCCCAATTTGGTTTTTCCCTTTCCCCCAGGATTTGGGATTTAGCTGAGACATTTCTACCTCCAACAAGTCACATGTCACATGTCCCACAGGCTCCTGAATAACCCTTCTAGGGCTGGTATAAAAGGCAGAAGTTACAGCTCTGGTTTTGTAGTCTTGAGTATCTCTAAGGCAAATAAGGATATTATCATCTGCAGGACCCTGTACAGAACTACCCTGTACGGAACACAGGAGCTAAGTGGACAGAGACTAGACTTTTGTAGGACATTGCTTCCTACTAACCAGTCCCTGAAGGGCTTGCTTTTTTTCTTTCTTAACTCTTATACAGGGACACTGCACAGTTGGAACAATTATTTTTTTCAAAAGAGCAGATGTCAGGAGTTAAAAAATCCCAAAGAAAAAGTGAGCAGGATTGGAGCTGTGTTCCTACTGAGTTTAGAGGGTCAAGCTGCTTTCCCTGCCCTGGCTTCTTCCCAGCCCTTCGGGAATCCTCCCTAGTCTGTTGATTTTATACGAAAGAAACAGCCTTATAAACAAAGGCTTCTATGGTATGTATGTTTATCCTTCTTCAACATGTCTGGGAACCAAAGTCAAATTTCTGTCTGGCTTTTTGTTTCATCCCTCTTGGCAAAAGAAGTTTCTGGAGTCATAGACAATACTGAGTAACAAGAGTATAATGTACTTGACACCCTTGACTGAAATGCCACGATCATGTTTGTCAATAAAAAGCAGCTGTCTGAACCAAGCAGTGGTGTATGTTTTGGAAGAATATCTGTTTATTAACAGAATCATCATAAAGTAACCCTGTACAGAACACAGGAGCTAGGTGGAGAGAGACTAGTCTTTTCTAGGACATTGCTTCCTACTAACCAGTCCCTGAAGGGCTTGCTTTTTTTCTTTCTTAACTTTTATACAGGGACACTGCACAGTTGGAAAAGTTATCTTTATCAAAAGAGCTGATGTCAGTTTCCCATTTTCTATAAATTCCAACAAAAAGCAAGCCCGAGTGTGCTCACAAAGTGCGCTTAGTCAACATTACTCCTAGCATAGAGTTTCAAGGTCTCCCCTCAATTGGTAAAATAAATAAAACCGTACAAGAGGAACACTAAAATATACATTAATACTTTGCTCAATATCACACAATAAGTTAGGTTTTCAGTCACCTTCTCTAGGGCTGTGAGATCCACCACATCCATACTGGTTTCTCAGACTATGTCCATTTGAAGGTTTAAAATACCGAAAATAAGCCAGCCACTGTGGCTTAGGAGTCTCTGGTAGACAATACTGGCTTTCTGAATGCTGGGACTCATGGGCTCGCTGATGTGGCTTTCTGGTGTGCCAGGATCTCCTGGCAGCTCCTGTACACTTCGATCAAGCAGTCCAGCCGGGGCTTGGCACTCTGAATTCCAGAGGGGAGAGATGCAGAGTCAAGGTGAAGGTAAGAGACGGATCAGCGGTGCTGCGTCCATGTGCAACCTTGCTCTCTCACCCACAACCTGGGGGAGCTGAACGGCACAGGTGTGGGCTCGGAGAGATGCAAGTTCAGGCCTCACAGGACTTTGCCGGGAGTGATCCCTAAGCAGGCCCACAGCCCAGCCTGTGAACTGTGGGAAGCAGGAGCTCAAAAGACAGTTTTTAATCTGTCTAAATTTCATGATATCCGCCTAAGAGCAAGAAAGGGGAGTAACAAGGACAGACCCTCTTGGGAAGTGTCACAAGCTGTGAAGCAGCTCTCAGAGACAAGAAGGGCACTTTCATATGTAAATATTGCAAACTATTTTGTATAATGAAATATAATACAATCAAATTAAAAGAAAAGCCACAGAAGGAGAAAAATATATGTGGAAAGCATATTTAATAAAAGTTGGCTACCTAAAATAAATTCTTACAATGCATAATCAATATATAGTATCTGCTTGACTAATAGAGGAGATGGATAGTTTAAAACAAGAGAAAATACTGATAGGTAATACTTCCAAGGAAATATAAAAGTCTGTTATTTAAAAAGATACAAATTTAGTAANTATATGTGGAAAGCATATTTAATAAAAGTTGGCTACCTAAAATAAATTCTTACAATGCATAATCAATATATAGTATCTGCTTGACTAATAGAGGAGATGGATAGTTTAAAACAAGAGAAAATACTGATAGGTAATACTTCCAAGGAAATATAAAAGTCTGTTATTTAAAAAGATACAAATTTAGTAACTAAATTCCTTTAACTATATACTAAACTAAAAATAGCTAAAACTACTGTTAAACAAGACTACATAAAAACGACGACAAATTTCCAAAAGTATGGTAAAGTTGTCTAATCTCTAGAGCCAAGTCTCAAACACTATTATATTAAAATCTATGAAAGTATTCATAAGCTTTAATACAATTTTGAGATAAATTCAAAAGAATTTTAGCTTAGCTGCCTTAAATCCTTTGTGAAAAAGGCAGTGAGGCAGAATTAACTGCATATGTAATTTACATACCTATAAAATAAATAACTAATTATGTTTGTATAAGTGTTTTTTATAAGAGCAAAACAAAAACTAATCTGGATGTGGTTTTAAAAGCTAGCAAATGATGTGGCTAAATAAAGTGGTATGATGATATAATTATTTAAAATAATAAGTATAGGAGAAGAAAATGGCAACCCACTCTAGTACTCTTGCCTGGAGAATCCCATGGAGAGAGGAGACTGGTAGGCTACAGTCCATGGGGTCGCAAAGAGTCGGACACGACTGAGCGACTTCACTCACTCACTCACTAGTAAACTTAAGGCTAGCTCTGAAATTACCCCCCCAAAAAATAAAATAAAATAATAAGTATAATGGCTTTTGTAGATACATGAAAAAATGTATATTAAAAAGCAATTATGGCTGATTCACATTGTTCTATGGCAGAAACCAATTACAACATTGTAAAACAATTATCCTTCAATTAAAAAAGAGTTAACTGAAAAAAGAAAAAAGCAAGACACCAAAATAGCGTATAGCAGTCTGTATAGATCAGTAACATTTATGTAAAATCATATATTGGGCTTCCCTGGTGGCTCTGGTAAAGAATCCTGCCAATGCAGGAGACCCAGGTTCCATCCCTGGGTCGGGAAGATCCCCTGGAGAAGGAAATAGGCAACCCACTCCAGTATCTTTGCCTGGGTAATCCATGGACAGAGGAGCCTGGGGGCTAGTCCATGGAGTCTCAAAGAGCTGGACACGACTTAGTGACTAAACAACAACAAAAATCACATAGTGGCAGACTGACAGAGTCGAAGCAGTGAATGATGATACATATGCAGAAGCTGCTATATATGTATTACTAGCTCTAAAATTTGTATAGGTTCCTAATATTTCTGAAAGTTTTATCTGCCTCAGAAAGGAATTTCTGAAATAACATTCTAATTCTTAGTAGAAATAGCCCTCAGGAATCCTCAAATATTCTTGACAATAGAAAATTACATTCCTACTGAACCTAAGCAACAGTGGATCTGCTGAGAGGAGGAGTAAGGTAAAGGACTTCTCTGGAGAAAAAACTTAAGGTCTTCTGTGCTCACCTGGAAGATGGGTACTACTTGGGATATCCCATGTGGTTCCACTGGATCCTTCAATAAAATGCAGAGGTAGTAAATCACCTTCTGCTGTAAGAAAAATAAGCCAAATAGGAGAAATCTAGGTGAAACTCAAGTTTTCTTTCTCAAAACTTTTCATAAATAACATTTGATAACTTCTGAACTGAGAGAGGGGTATATTCTCATTCTTTAGAGGGAAAAAGACAAAACAACAAGAACCAGAGATGATTCTGAAGCTGGGCTAGCAAATAAGTTGAAACGCTAAGTCCCTACCCATGAAAACCTACTGCATCTCTTTAAGAATAAAGGGCATATGTTTTCAATACAAGTTTACTTTTACAGTTTAAAGACATGCAAGCCAAAAAGAAAACACTCTAAGTACTAGTACACAGAGCCCTTAAGTTTAATTCTGTGACATCAGTTACTTGATGTATTAAGACTCAGTTTAGATCCAGACACACCCCGTGGGCTGCCTCCTCTAGGGAGGCCTGTTAACATTTACAGATTTAAATACTTACCATGTAAATAGCCTCATTAATGATGACATCCTTCACCTTGCCCATCTCAATGAAGGTGGTGCTTTCTTTGCCTGAGGCATAGGATGAGGTCATCTGGATGCCCAGGGAATCAATGATTAACAGAGTCTCATGATCAATCTTTACAAAATGGAGGTAACCAAGCAGGCCTAAGAGAGTGATGAAGATGGCAGCAGAGAGGATCATGCTGTTCTGAAGAGAGAGCCAGACACAGGCGGTTAAGATTATCAAGTGTTTCTCTGCTGGTTAATAAGTCAACTCCAGAAAATGTGGAAAAAAAACCTTTGTTCCCTTGAGGTGAATGGATAGGAAGAACGTACGTGAAGAAAGAGGAGGCTACTTTTATCTGGGCTCTGCGGTGCTAGGAAAGCACATAAGACACATCCAGACAATAAATGGACACGTCTGGGGAGGAGAGCCTCCCTCAGCAGGATACCCATCACACTGCTCTCCCAGATTTTTCTTCCAAAATTGCAACTTAAGGACTCAGATTTTTTTTCTCACCTTTCATCAATAAAATATGTAGCAAAATCTCAGACTGAACAGTAATAAATAATAAAATGCTTAGCACAGTGCAGTAGATAATACTCAACAGCTTCCTAATACTCTTGCCAATGACTGGTTCAGAAATGGACCAATGACACAACTCTAGCCAATGACATATGAGGGGAAGTCTGCTGGAGGGCTTTCTAGAAAAACTAAGTCCATCTCAAGAAAGAGATCTAAGGAAGAGAAGGCCCCTTCATCCTGAAGTTTTGATGCCCAGAACAAGGCCTCTGCCAAAACTGTGTGGAAGCTGGGCTGAGGACAGGTAAAGGGTAGACTGGTAAGATGAAAAAACTAAAATCAACCGAGACTCTTATGTCCTTCTTCATCTTGACTTCTGGTTTTGTTAAATAATAAAGATCTTACTATTCAGGGCCCTTTTGGTTGTTTTGGGTTATGACTGACTGATACGTTAAGGCTGACTGACTAGCCGAAATGACTAAGGACAGTGTTAAGGGTCCCCAAAATGGTATTTATTTCTTTGATTCTAAGAACCTTTTAACATTTACAACCTTTTAACATTTCTGAAGTTGAAGTGTGTTTTTCTATCGAGGTATGTTTGTTTTCCTTCCCCCCCCCCCACCGCCGCCCCCAAAAAGCTATTTAGAAGGATGGCACAGGGAAAAAAAATCATTGATGACTTAGAATCACAAGAGATTCACTAATTTATGGCTGTCATTCCTTGAGGGCAGGAGGTGTTCTACTAATCTTTGTTACTGACAAGATACCCTCTCTGACCTAACTCTAGTCAGACTCTTGAACAATGCAGGCCTTGCTGGCCAAGCTGTAGCAAGACTCTTGCTAAGTGAGTTTAGAGAAGACACTCACTTTGGTTATCTGATCACCCTGGCCTGCCTTCAGCAAGAATCCTGTTGAACCAATTTAGCGAGAATCCCCCATTTACTCATGTTTCCTTTTAGTAATTTTGCATCCATTGACCACTGACCCTGCTCTATGGCTATCAATTTCTACTGGTCCCTGATGTATTCAGAATTAAACCCAACCTTCAATACTGAGGTCTCTTTTCTCCCATTGCAATAGTTTCTGAATGAAATGTTTTTACTGCTTTAACTACTCACCAGCTCTGGTTTTCCTTCAAAGTACCTTTCTACTTCTTTCTAAATAACATAGTTAAGAGTTAGATAAAAAGTCTAGAAACTATTTGGGCCTGTGATCTGCTTTTGTCTGGTCCACATTAAGCTAAAACTGGTTTTGTTTTTTGTTTTTTTTTTTACATTTTTTGAAGGGTTGATAAAGAAAATGAAACAGAAGAATATGAGACAGAGACCTGCAAAGCCTAAATATTTACTGTTTGGCCTTTTTAAGAAAGAGTTTGCTGACCTCTGCACTAGATAATTATTTGTTAATTAACAGATGGAGGATGGAGAAATCTATGTGCCGAGTCTTTGATGGGCCCAGAAATACCTACTTTAGTTAATTAAATGTCTAGTACCTAGTACAGTGTCTTGTACATAATGTGAACTGAATAAGCATTATGGAAGAATGGAGAGAGATAAACTTATGTTCTGGCCCTTACAGATTTATTAGAAGATTAAAATATATAAAATATTAATACTATGACATAGAAGTGACTAAGACAGGATTAACAGAGAAAGAGAAAAAGCAAGAGAGAGAGAGATTAAAGCACACAGGAATATCCTATGAAGATTTCTAAGGAAGCAAGATTTAACTGGTGCTGAGGAGGTGGTGATTATTGACAGATACACTTAGCTGAGAAAAGGAAGGGGGAAGAACATTCCAGGTTGGAATAAGTAAGGTTAAAAACCTAGAATTCTAATAAAATTGTGAATTAAAAAACTGGGAGGAAAGAAGGAATGAAGAACAAGTATATACTTAGGGGATTTTAATATTTTTAAATTTTTTATTTTATTTTGGAGTATAGTTGATTTATAATGTGTTAGTTTCAGGTGTAGAGCAGAGTGATTCAGTTATACATATTCATATATCTCCACATTTTGAAATTCTTTTTCTATTGAGGTTATTACAAAATATTAAGTAGAGTTCCCTGTGCTATACAGTAGGTCCTTGTTAGTTGCCTATTTTAAATATAGTAGTGTGTATATATCAATCCTAACTTTCAATTTATCCCTCCTCCCTTCTTTCCCCTATGGTAACCATAAGTTTGTTTTGTTTTCTAAGTTTGTGAGTCCGTTTCTATTTTGTAGGTAAGTTCATTTGCTCACTTAGGGGGTCTGACCCATATCAGCTTTCCTATAAAGTAATCACTGCCCAAAACTTTATTACCCCTGCATTTTTTATAAATTCTAACAATCCAATATTGGTTTGGATTGAAGTAAAGCCACATGTTTTAATGAATTCCTCCAACAGATTTCCTCTTATACAAGCTGAGAGTCATTACTCTGATTAATAGTTTTGAATAGGAGGAAAAACAGAAATTCTGGTACACAGAGCCCTTAAGAAGTGCTGCAGTGGAGTTTAAAGGAAGATAAGGTTACTTAGCCCTGGATATTGATGAGGGTTAAGTAGGATATGCCAGGATGAGAGCAGCGACCCCGGAGCAGGGATAAAGTACAAGAGCGCAAAGTTCACTCAACGTTAAGGAAGGAAGAGAGCTGTCCAGCAGCGGAATGGCATCCCCAGAACCAGCGAGTTTCTGCCCTCCAGGCCGCACGACTGTAGGAGGGTCCGGCGAGAGCTCTGGGCCCCCAAATCCTTCCAAACCCAAGCCCCGACTCCGAGGCCGGCCTTACCTCACAGAGTGTGAAGAGTCCGTAGGCCGCCAGCCACACGGTGCAGGTGACAGCGGTGAGCGAGCGCAAAGAGATCCGAGGGCAGCTGAGGCAGAACTCTAAGCAGGAAGGGGAGTAGTATCGGCGGTGCAAGGACAGGCGGCCGCCGCAGATATCTGAGAAGCTTCGCTCTTCCTCCATGGCCGGCGCGCCCGCCCCGGGCCCAGCCAAGCCGCGCCGCTCTAGCGCGCCCTCCAGCGTCCTCTCGCTGGCTCTGGACTCACTTCCCCACCGCGGGGTTGGCCACGCCCCTCCTCTGGCGGCGCGCAGCCGCAGTTCGGCGCGGACGGCGGCGAAGGCTCTTGAGGGGTTGTCTTTTCACGCCTTGCGCGGCCGGAAATCTAAGCGTATATAACCACCGAGATTCGTAGGGGGTGCCAATGCCTGAGCAGACATGAAAACCGCTATTAACGTACTTTCCGCTCGACAGACTGATTTTTATTTCCAAGCTAGAGTACGCCCCCAGGAGGCAGTCAGCAGGTATTCGTTCATACCACTCATTTATTCATTCATTCCGGTGCCAGGCCGTTTTAAGTGTTGAAGGTACAGAGGTGAACAGGATCGACAAGGTCCTTGGCTTCAAGCAGCTTCCATCCTATTGAGAAACAATATAGAAATAATTCCAGGGAGTGTTGTTGCAGTAATATGACCTGCAGGGGTGGCTTGGGGAGTCAGGAAAGTCTCAGAGAAAATATACCAGAGCTGCAAGGATATGGAGCCAGGCTGGTCTCTGGGAACTCCGGAGGAAGAATTTGCCAGGAAGGAGGACCAGCAAAGACAAAGCCCCCGAGGCTGAAACAGGATTGGCTATTGGAGGAATCAATAGGTCAGAGAGGCGAATGCGAGGGAAATGCAGTTGGAAGTTAGGGAAGTAGGTAGGGGTCAGATCCAGGAGAGTCTTGTAGGGCCTGGTAAGGAGTCTGGATTTCATTGCCTAGTTTTCTCTCCCAGACCACTAAGTGGAGCACTGAGTAGGCAGACAAGTCCTGGTTGGAAGGGTTAGCAAGAGTGATAATAAAATTACTAAACTCATGAGTAATAGAGACTTGTGGGATTCCCTTATTTTTTTATTTGGAATGTGGCCCAAGAGTGCCTGTGTGGCCCGTTAAGAGAATTATGGTGCTTCAGCCCTGAGGCAGCATCGTGTATTAAAGAATTTGTGTATAAAGATGAGTGGTATAAAGGTCTCATCAGCTTGTGTCCTGATGAAAGTCAGATTCGGTTTATCCATCTTCAGGATTTTGTTTTCCTTTTTCTTCAAGCATTATTTTGTTTTTCCAATTTTATTTCTGTATACCGAATCTTACCAAGCAATACACCCCTTTCGTTTTTGTAAATATCATGTGATGTCTTTTATAATGATAAAAGTGATGTTTGCTTATTATGGAAAATTTGAACAATATAGAAAAGAAGAGGGACTTCCCTGGTAGTCTAGTGGCTGACTCTGTGCTCCCAAAGCAGAGGGCCTGGCTTCGATCCCTGGTCAGGGAACTAGATCCCACATGTCACAACTAAAGATCCTGCATGCCGCAACAAAGATTGGAGATTATGCACGTGTACAATTAAGACCCAGCTTAGTCAAATAAATTTTTAAAAAAATCGTCACCATACATGGTTATGAAAAATAAGAAGAAAAATTTAAAACATCCATATTTCCACTACTCAGAGATGTTTTGGGGAACCCGCTAGTCCTGGAGTTCTTAACTTGCACTCCATAGATAAAATCAGAGTTTTATTTTTAGTTTCATTAACTTCTAATTGAAATTTAACATTTCTTTTGATTAATTAGGTAACAAACCAATTAATATTAGCAATACTTGTGATTTTTATCACTGATAGAAACCACAGATATTTTCATCTCATAATATCTAAAAATGTCATTTCCACTCATTACTTGAAAATTTTTGCAGTAATTATTAGACCAACTACTAGATCTCCTTATTTAATGTGTCAATAGAGACACATATTACCATAGACATTTAAAAAAATATTCTGATAACTTTTTAAATTCACTTTTGTTTGAAATCCTATGTATTCATTTACAAATATTATTGTGATAAAGGGTCCGTTAGGTTTATTAGATTTCCAAAGTATCTGTGATAACAAAAAAAGTGAAGAACCTGTGCAGGCTCAGAAGTTTCACCACTCTAGAGTCATAGAAAAAAGATACCTAAATGTATTCAAAGTACTTAATTGTTTGAATATTAAACTATTATATTAAATATTAAATTCTAGGGACAAATAGTATGATAATGTAATTCCACAATCTTTATAATCACTTTGCTCCATCAGATCAGCATCTTAATTTGCTTATCTGCAGTAGAAATTGAAATCTATATATTTGCCATTTGCTTAGATGCCACCTGGGATATAAAGTGACAAGTTCTCACGACCATATCCCTAAAGACAGCAAGGAGTGATGTTATATATATATATTTTTTTTAGCTCTCAATGTTGGACTTCAAAGTATTCATCAACCTTAAAAGTTCAGTGGAGGGGACTTCCCTTGTGGTTCAGGTTGAGACTGTGCTCCGAATGCAGAGGGTCCAGGTTCAATCCCTGATCAAGGATCCAGAACCCACATTTCCCAACTGAGAGTTTACATGCCATAACTAAGTTCTGGTGCAGCCAAATAAATAAATAAAACTAAGTTAAAAAATGTTTAAAAAGGTCGATGGAACATAACAGCAAGGAAGTGTGGGCTGACGAAAAGAATTCAAACTTAGCAATTAGCAAGTTTCTCCATGGAGTTTTATTAATTATATCTTTTTGCAGGGTCACTAAAGGAGTCTCACAACTAATTCCCTAGTGAATTTAGTTGTGGAGAAGCAGAGAAAGGAGGTATGAGAAACACGTACTCTGTATATGTCAAGGCACTAATGGCTACTAAAATCAAATGTCAGTAGCATAACAATAAATGTTTGTTTATTGTCTGTCTATAGTTCCATTTAAGTGCTTCTAGTCAAATAACTCATCATTTCTGCCTAGTGGTAACTCAAGAGACCCATGCACCTTCTATTTAGTGGCTTCACAATCCCCTGGAGCTTCATCAAATTTCCTTCCATTGGATCTTCTGCATCCAATAGATGAGGGGGCAAGCATAGAGTATCATTCCTGAGAGGGTTTATATGGCCAAGTCTTTGACCCACAGAACTCATAAATATGGATATACATAACTTCAAAGGAGGCCGGGAAACACTGTCTAACAGTATGCCAAGTGGTGAAAGAAAAATGATTTGGTGAACAACTGACCAGTCTTTGCTAGAGTTCTGGCTATAAGAACTAGGAAATATATTTGAGTGAATTGAGCATTGTGGTGGCAATATACAGAATTAATCTGACCTACTTTTGATAAAATGGATACTCACTTCAACTGCTGAAGTTCTTGGAAGCTGAGTATTTATGAATAGTAAGAAAAATATCTAGCCAAGGAATTCAGATAACTTTTTATTTTTATGGCCCATGCTAGATTCCTTTTTCTTCGGCTGCACTTCTCCACAGTGTCTTCACTGTGACACTAGGGTGCTCTCTAGTTGTGAGGAACAGGCTCTCAAGTGTGTGGGCTCAGTTGTTGGAGCACATGGGATCTTGGTTCCCCGATCAGAGATTAAACCTGCATCCTCTGCACTGGAAAGTGAATTCCCAACCACTGGACCATCAGGGAAATCCCCATGCTAGATTCTTAAAACCTTTCTATAAAGCTTTCTTTTAGTATTTACTTACACTTATCGATGGCATAGTTTTTCTAAGAATATTGTCTCATTCTATAGTTTTTATTGTTTTTTCTTCTTATGATACAGCATTAATGATTGTTGCTACTGTGTTAACTGAGAGTAGGCTTAATTTAGGACCACTTACTCATAGGGGGGAAAAGTAGAAGCCCATCTAAGTGAAAAGAAATTCCAAATAAATAGGGTTTTAAAAAGATAAATATTGAAATTATACCTCAGTTTTTAAAAAGCCAACTAAAAGAACTTAAAAAAAACTTGTTTCAATTTTGTGAAATTGATCAAAGAAGAATTTACTTTGCATAAAAAAGGTAAATATAACACACTTCATCCTGTTCAGAAGTACATTTTGGTTTATTTAAGTAGTATGGATATGCCTCTTTCTATAGGTTTTTTTAGTGTGATTTCTCTTGGTGCTACATTACATATATGAAACTGTTTTAGAAAAAACTTGATCTACCGTGTTTCTCCTTTACTCTTACACTACTACCACACACATAACACTTCTGACACCAAATGCTTGGGGGGGGGGGGTGTCTCACACCCAGGACAATAATTCTCTGTGACACCAGTTTTCAGACTCCGTTATGTTCTGTTCTCTTGTTTTTCCTTGTGCCAGCATCAACCTGTCTCATTACTTACAGTAGGCATTGATTTCTCATAGTGTTAAGTCTTTCAACTGTGATATTTTATTTCAAGACTGTTGGCTCTTCTAGGTTCTTTGTATTTTCACCAAAAATTTTGCTTGGATTGCATCTATCAATCAATTTAGGGAGAATTAACATCTTGGTTTTTTTTTTAACTGAGGTATAGTTGACTTACAATATATAAGTTTCAGGTGTACAACATAATGATTCACAGTTTTTCAAGATTATATTCTATTTATAGTTATTATAAAGTATTGGCTATATTCCCTGTGCTATACAATGTATTCTTGTATCTAATTTTTTTTGCTTTTGCTTTTTTTTTGCTTATTTATTTTTTAACGTCTTACTTATGTTAAGATTTCTAGGTCATGAAGCTGGTACTGTATATCTCTGTTTATAGGTCTTCTGTACTTTGTCTTAGCGGTCTTCTGCAGTTGTCTTGTACATGTTTCATCACACTTATTCCAGGTATTTGGTGCTTTTTTATACTCTTACAAATAACATATATTTAAAAAAATTTATTACCTGTTTCTTTTAATAAGATATGTTCATTATTTTCCCAAAAATATCAAATTGAAATTTTATAAAAGAAAATATATTCCTAACCTTGTCACCTAAACAAGTTTTCATTTCTCAAGCATTTGAGTTCTTTTGTTTTAATATTTAAATTATTGTAAAGATGATGTAATATAGAACATTTGTGAATGAGAGAAAAAAATTACACAAATCCTAAAGACCTTTCAGTTTTACATATTACTTTTCCATCATTCTCTTAGTTTCTGCACTTTAAAATATTATCGTAGTGATAGAATACACACCATTTTGTAATGTTAAAATATAAACTGAGGCATTCAGAAAGAAAAACACCAATATAGTATACTGACACATATATATGGAATTTAAAAAGATAGTAATGATGACCTGNATTATATGAGATACTGAATAAAGAGCCCCTGTCAGCTCTTTAGCCTCCTTAATATTGAGAAGTAGTTCAGATACGTTGCTATGCTTGTTTTTTAATAACTGGTACTCCCGTTATTCAGATGAAGAACTGAAAACGCCTAGAAGGTAATTTATAAATCCTAACCTTCACTTCCAAAATACCTAAAATAGGTGAGTTATTAATATTAACATGCCCCTCCCGGAGAGCTCTAATCTATATTGGATCTTCTAGCCTTTGACGCCCAAAGCGGGTGATAAGCACGTTGCCTGGACCTTGAGCTCTGAGATGAAACAGAGCCGATGGACACAAGCTTGGTTCTAGCCAGGCACTCACGTGGGCTTGGACCAAGTCCAGCCCCAGCCAACTCTTCCGTAGAACTGGCATCTGCCAGGCGTGCATTTGTGCGAAGAGTCACGATCCTCGAGCCTACGTACGTGTTGGTTGGTTCGCGTGTTCCGCTGAGTTCGCGAATTTTGGGGCGAGGGGGGCGGCGGCCGCTTCCCGCCAAGGGACACACCTCTCCGGGACCTCCCTCTTATTGGCCAGGCCCCCGATCTTGGCCCTGTGGCGTCAGCGGCAGGGGCATGTCCTTGGCCCGAGAGCCCGGAGCCAAGCCAAGTGACATCAGCGAGAGCTTGGGGCAAGGAGCAACAGTGGGCTGGGCCTGCAAGAAGGTGTGCCGGGGGCTGGCTGAGGGCGAGGCGGCGGGGCCTGGGCGGGGCCGGGCGGCGGTGACGTCACGGGGCGGGGCGGGGCGGCGCGCGCCGCTAGGCTTTAAGTGCTGCGGGCCCCTGCGCTCACCTCAGGCGGCGATCCGCACGCGACGGACCTTTGCGTC
>SJYV01015922.1:596915-637561 GCA_006410875.1 Neotragus pygmaeus | reverse complement strand
GGCCAAAAAAAAAAAAAAAAACCCATAAAAACAATATTGTAGCAAACTCAATAAAGATTTATAAAAAGGTCCACATAAAAATTAAAAGATCCTGCATACCACTGTGAAAAATGACAGTCCCACATGCTGCACCTAAGACCCAGTGGAGCAAAATACATAATTTTTTTTTAAAGAAAATATTCAAAAAAGATCCTTTATAATTTGAACCTCAACTACCTCTTCAGACTTTTCTCCATCCACATTCCACTTCATTTTTGTTCTAACTAGGGTTGTAGGCACTTGACCTCGGCTCTACCAATAGAAACACCCATCCTAAACCTTGTCTTGATATTCTGGATGGAGCAGTGAAGATTTCATTCCGTGAGGGGCAGTGGTGGCGGCAGTTCCAGCAGTAGCTTCTGTCCGTGGGGTCAGCCATGCAAACTGCAGTGCTTCCTACCTGCTAGTGGAGTTGACAGCTGCAGTATCTTCACTCGGCAAACCTGCATTGGAAAGGCAGAGTCTTAACCACTGGACCACCAGGGAAGCCCCAAGCGTAAAACTTGAAAACGTCATCAAGTTCTAGGCATGCCTGACTATGGTAAACAGACCTACCTTAGTGTGTTAACTGTGACTTATTAATAATTTTATGTTCAGTGTTCTGTATCTTAAGCATGGTGGAGGTTATAGGAGTACATATATTTGCCAAAACTCATTGCACTTAAAATGTAAACGAATATAAAGTATGCGTCAAAGCTGTTTAAACATTTCTAGGTTTATTCTTTTTTTCTTTTCATACTGTACATGGGGTTCTCAAGGCAAGAATACTGAAGTGGTTTGCCATTCTCTTCTCCAGTGGAGAGCCAACTCATTGGAAAAGACCCTGATGCTGGGAAAGATTGAGGGCAGGAGGAGGAGGGGTTGACAGAGGATGAGTTGATTGGATGGCATCACCGACTCAATAGATTACAAGTTTGAGCAAATTATAGGAGATAGTGAAGGACAGGGAAGTCTGGCATGCTGCAGCCTACAGAGTCACAAAGAGTTTGGCATGACTTAGTGACTGAACAATAGGTTTATTTTTAGGATCAGCTTTTAGTCACTAAAAACGATAACAAGTTCACTAATGTGCATTGTGACTGTCTGCAGGTGTTAGTCATTTAGTCATGTCCAACTCTTTGTGACCCCATGGACCATAGCCCGCAAGTCTCCTCTCTCCATGGAATTCTCCAGGCAAGAATACTGGAGTGGGTAGCCATTCCCTTCTCCAGGGGATCTTCCTGACCCAGAGAAAGAACGCTGGTCTCCTATATTGCAGGCAGATTCTTTACCATCTGAGCCACCGGGGAAGCCAACAATTTCATTAATTTGTATATTCAAAAAATTTGAGCACTACAGAGGAACTAAAAAGCCTCTTGATGAAAGTGAAAGAGGAGAGTGAAAAAGTTGGCTTAAAGCTCAACATTCAGAAGATTAAGATCATGGCATCAGGTCCCATCACTTCATGGGAAATAGATGGGGAAACAATGAAAACAGTGGCTGACTTTATTTGAGGGGGTCTCCAAAATCACTGCAGATGGTGACTGCAGCCATGAAATTAAAAGACGCTTACTCCTTGGGAGGAAAGTTATGACCAACCTAGATAGCATATTCAAAAGGAGAGACATTACTTTGCCAAGGTCCGTCTAGTCACGGCTATGGTTTTTCCAGTGGTCATGTATGGATGTGAAGGTTGGACTGTGAAGAAATCTGAGTGCTGAAGAATTGATGCTTTTGAACTGTGGTGTTGGAGAAGACTCTTGAGAAGAGTCCCTTGGACTGCAAGGAGATCCAACCAGTCCATCCTAAAGGGATCAGTCCTGGGTGTTGGTTGGAAGGACTGATGCTAAAGCTGAAACTCCAATACTTTGGCCACCCCTTGCTAAGAGTTGACTCATTGGAAAAGACTCTGATGCTGGGAAGGATTGGGGGCAGGAGGAGAAGGGGATGACAGAGGATGAGATGGCTGGATGGCATCACTGACTTGATGGACGTGAGTCTGAGTGAACTCCAGGAGTTGGTGATGGACAGGGCGGCCTGGCATCCTGCAGTTCATGGGGTCGCAGAGTTGGACACAACTGAGTGACTGAACTGAACTGACTGAAGCTTTAGGTACTAGAAATTCAATAGTGAATGAAACAGAAATAACCTGTTATCATGGAACTCTCATTCTAATAAGGGGTGGATGGAAGCTGATATAATTAAAACATATAGTATGTCAGATGTAATGACATAAAGAAATGAATGTAAGGGTTGGGGGATGGGTTAAGCATTGCAGATGTAGGTAGGAGGCTTCACTGAGAAGGGGTCCTGTGAACAGACCTTTGGGAGATAAGGAAAAGAACCATGCACATATCTGAAAGAAAAGCATTTTAGGAAGAAGGTAAGTGCAGTAAGTTAAGTGTAAAGACCCTGAGACAGAAAGGTGCCTGGAATGTTGAGGGGACAAAAAGCTACTCCTAAGGTCCTTCCAGTGGTTGTCTTGTGGAAAGGGGAGGGCCTTTCTACACTCTCATCTCCAGTTTTTCAAGAAAAGCCAGAAATCTGGGTTCTTATAGGGGATTTAAGAAAAACATGATATCATAAAATGGAATACTGAGTCACAAAAAGGAATGAATCGCCAGTTCATGCTGCAAAATGGATAAACTCTGACAGCATGATGCTGAGTGAAAGAAAAAGACCACATATTGTATAAATCCATTTATATGAAATGTCCAGAGCAGGCAAATCTATATAGAAAATGATTAGTGGTTCCCAGTGACTCGGGAGAGAGAGAATGGGGAGTCACTGCTAGTGTGTCCTGGTTTCTTTTTGGAGTGTGTTTAGCTTTTCTGGAATTAGTAATTTGCTAATGCCTTGGCAAAAGTACATATCACTGATGAGCTTGAATATAGGCAAATCTATTATAGGCATTACTGGGTGGGATTTGGCAAATTTTAATATAACTGTATCTTTCCTGCTTAGGGAAAGGCAGCACAGAATTTAACTTACATCTTACATTTCAAAGTTGTTTGATAGCTAATCTTTATTATGTTCTAGGCACTGTGATAGGCTTCTGCTCTTATGAGATCCTTACTCTTAAGAGCAAATTATGACATTAGGATGGCTAGCATCAGAAATAAATAAGAGTTGTTGGTGAGGATGTGGAGCTATTGGAACCCTTGTGTTCTGTTGCTGGGAATATAAAATTATTCAGGTACTGTGGAAAACAGTATGGCATTTTCTCAAAGTTAAAAATAGTTAATAGATGATCTACAAATTCTACTCTGGGCACATATTCAACAGAATTGAAAAACAGGGTGAAAAACAGGGTTTCGAAGAGATGTTTGTATACCCATATTCATAGCAGCATGCTTCATAATAATAGCCCGACGGTGGAAGCAACCAAGTGTCCCTTAATGGACGAATGGATAAACAAAATGCGGTACAAACATACAACAGAAAATTAGCCTTAGAAAGGAAACTGACGTATGCTATAACATGTTGAAACTTGAGCATTATGTTAAGTGATATAAGCCAGTTGCAAAAAGACATACTGTATGATTCCATTTATGAGGTACCTGGAGTAGTCAGATTCATAAGGGCAAAGTAGAATGGTGGTTCAGGGACTGGAAGAAGAGGGAATGGAGAGAGATGGTTTAATGGGTACAGAATCTCAGGTTTCCAAGAAAGAGTTCTGGAGATGGATGGTGGTGATCATTACCTAGCAATGTGAATGTACTTAATACCCCTTAAAAGTGATTAAGATGGTTATTTTTATGTGTATTTTACCATAATTTAAATTTATGTGTATTTTACCACAACTTAAAATTTGAAAATGGATTAGAATATTCTAAGAACAAGGAAGTTCACTTGAGGTTGTAACTTCTTAGGGACATAATAATGCTGTATGCTTGAAAAATTTTCAACTTGTTATTTAGCCCACTGTTTTATAAATAAAAGCTGAGAATGGAAAAAAGAAAAGTATGGCCTGAAGGTCATACAGTCAGCAGTAGAAGTAGTTGAGAGCTTCACAACTTGCCATATACAACTTAGCCCCTCAGTTGGGGCAGTCAGCTGCTTTCTCAGTTCATCATGGCTGAATAAGTTGAGTGGCACCATCATAAAGGTATGGTCTCCAGCTTCTTCTGAAATTCCTGTATTTCTCATGATGGCTATTTCAGACCTACCCACAATTCTCTTATTTTTCCAACTCAAGTATGAACTCCCTTAACTTCTAGCTCTTTTCCCCATCATCCCCACAGTTAGTTGTATCTACAAAGATGTTATGACACTCTCCTTAGAGGATGAGGTATCCAGTCCTTCCTGGATAAGCAGGTACAGTTGCATGTGATGAAAGTCAAATAACAGTGCTTTAAGAAAAACAGTTCACTCTCCAGGAAATTAGAGTCTAGAGAGAAGTCAGAGCTGGTTTGGAGGCCCAGTTCCTTGACATTCAGACCTAGATTCTTATCTTGCTGTATTACCAGCAACGCCTCTATCTAATGGTCCCTTAAGGCTGTGGCCTCGTTTCTGGTGGCAGGATGGGAGAATGAACCAAGAAGCGGGCAGAGGGAGAACCTACTCTTTCCCTTAAGGGAAGTTCCCAGGACATTGCTGGAGGATGCTGTTGCTTATCCTCTTGGCCCCAGTATGTCACATGGCCACAGCCAGCTGGAAAGGAAGATGTTGAATTTAGTCTATTCTAGGGGGTCACGCCTCAGCTATTAATAAAATTCTTTCTGGAGGAAGGGAAGAGCAGATACTGGACAAGTGATTCTCGGCCATGCCATCTCCCTGTGGTCTAGAGCCTCTCTCTTTCTACTTCTCGAGTGACCTTGTTCCGGCACTTAGCCCTTCTTTCCCTTGTTTCTCAGCACCTGTCTACTAACCTGTCCCTTCAACAATTCAATGCACACCTTACCCACCTCCCACCCCCTGTCTGCCAAATGTAGCCTTCCAGCCCCTGTCCAGATATTTTGCTTCTCTTCAGAGCCACTGTCTTGGCTTCCCCACTGCCTTTTTACACATTTCCTTGCTATAACCTGGTGTCCTGGGCCATCACTGCAATGAAACTGATTTTGCTAAGGTCTCTGACCTCCTACTTTCTAATACAGTGGATTCTGCAACATTCATATTTGACACTATTAACCATGCCATCCTTATTGAAACTGACACCACCCTCTTCTGCTTTTAATTCTTCGGGTTTCTTTACAATATTCTCCGCTGCCTACATGTTGGTATTTATCAGGGGTTTTGCCGTTGATCTTCTTGCTTTATGCTGCCTTGGTTGGCAGTTTGTCCATTTCCATGGCCTTCCTGGTACTAGTACATTGATGCCTCCAGAGCTTTATCTCCAACGCTTAAAATTCCCTTTCCTTCCAGCTCCAAACTTATATACCAGCTGGCTTCCATGTATCTTAACTTTTTTATTATGGAAGTGTTCAAACATAAGAAAAGTAGAGATGGTAACATAATGAATTTGATGTCTATCACCTAGTACCAATTATCCATACCTGGCAATGTTTCTCATTCCACCTCCATACCTTTTGAAGTAAATAACAGACATCATATTTTTTCATCTGCAAATATTTCATTGTATTTCTTCAAAATTCAAGAAAACTTTAAAATTAACTACAATATTTACTGCATCTAAAATAAGTTAGTATCAAATACAGAGTATCAGGGAAATATAATTTAAAAGAATTTCTCAACTGAGAACCTGTCCACAAAGGTGGTAGAGAAGGAAAACAGTTTATTTTTGAATAAGCATTAAATCAGGAAATCTGCTGAAAAATTATAAAGATAAAGAAATCTTACTCTTTTCTATAGCCAAGCAGGTGTAAGAACAATCCATGTTTTCAAGATTAATAACTAGTCCTCCAGTTAGAAGACTTTGATAGTTGACCTTATGTCACAGGGCTTCTCACGTGGCACTATTGGTAAAGAACCCACCTGCCAATGCAGGAGATGGAAGAGACTCAGGTTCGATCCCTGGGTCAGGAAGATCCTCTGGAGGAGGGCATGGCAACCCATTCCAGTATTCTTGCCTGGAGAATCCCATGGACAGAGGAGCCTGGTGGGCTCCAATCCATGGGATTGCAAAGAGTTAGACATGACTGAATCAACTTAGCATGCACACAGTTATATCACATGTTCAGTTCAGTACAGTTGCTCAGTCGTGTCCAACTCTTTGTGACCCCATGATCTGCAGCATGCCAAGCCTCCCTGTCCATCACCAACTCCTGGAGTTTACCCAAACTCATGTCCATTGAGTCAGTGATGCCATCCAACCATCTCATCCTATGCCGTCCCCTTCTCCTCCTGCCCTCAATCTTTCCCAGCATCAGGGTCTTTTTCAATGAGTCAGCTCTTCGCATCAGGTGGTCAAAGTATTGGAGTTTCAGCTTCAACATCAGTCCTTCCAATGAACACTCAGGACTGATCTCCTTGCAGTCTAAGGGACTCTCAAGAGTCTTCTCCAACACCACAGTTCAAAAGCATCAGTTCTTCTGCACTCAGCTTTCTTTATAGTCCAACTCTCATATCCATAAATGACTACTGGAAAAAATATATATAGCTCATCCTAACTTTATCATGGAACTTGGAGGGACTACTTTAGTTGACTGGCTTTATCTGGAGGGGAAACAAACATCTCACAATTTAACGTGGGAGGTAGTTTTTTGGCAAATTGAAGCAAGGAGCCCACCATCCATGCCCTTAGAAGTGGGAGGTCGAGACCCTGGATGTTTACATTTCAAAAAGTGGTTCCCAGCTCCTTGAGGAAACATTCCTAGGTTATGAGGCCTATTTAGTCATAAAGATTACTTGCATGTGAAAAGGAGAGAGAAAGAAATTCTGAAACACAGGGAGGGGAAAAGTCTACCCTTATTTTCAACAGGGATAATTAAGTCTATTTTCAATTTGTATCTGTCTTTGCACAGTTAAGATTCACAGTGCCCAATTGATTTACACTTGTGGTTGATCTGTAGAGGAAACTAGGTCATTTGTCTGTAGAATCTCTCAGCTTGGATTTTGCAGATGGCATCCTTGTAGCATTCTGTGACATGTTCTTTGTCCTCTGCATTTCCTGTCAACTGGTTACTGAATCTAGATTCTTGGTCAAATTCAGGTCCAGCTTTTTGGTTTTCTTCCTGGCAGTTCTGCTTCTTGTGCTCAGTCACATGACTCTTTGTGAGGCCATGGACTGTAGCCCACCAGACTCCTCTGCCCGTGGGATTTCCCAGGCAAGAGTACTGGAGTGGGTAGCCATTTCCTTCTCCAGGGGATCTTTCCAACCCAGGGATCAAACCCAGGTCTCCTGCATTGCAGGCAGATTCTTTACCATCTGAGCCACTAGGTGACATGTTTTCATTCAAAGTGATGTCGTCAGTCATTGAATACTCGTTGAGCCTTTAACTTGTTGAATTGAGCCATTAACTCATTCCTATGTATGATCAACAGGATAGTCTCTAACACGCCAATGTCAGTGCATCCAAAACTGAACTTACCATCATCTCTACCCCTTTTTCCTGTGCTTTCTTACTTCTGGTGGTAGCAGAGCCAGAAAGCTGGAGGGCAAACCCTTTCTCCCCCATAGCCCTTTTAAGTATTGCTGGAATCTTGTTAGTTCTCTCCCACCGCCTTCTTTATAGCCCCTCTGGCGGCTGCTCTTCTGCAGGCCAGGCAGTTTTCCAGAGGCCACCAGATCACCAGATCTACAGTGCAGATTTGATCTGTCACCTCCTGACTTGAACCTTAGTAGCTCCTACTGCATATAAAACCTGAACCCTGCCTCTTCCCGCCTCATCTCTCTGCAGTCATCCCTGATGACTGGGCATTGTTGTGTAGGGTTGAAGGCATTACGTGCCTTTTCTGCTTGGCAAGCCTTTCTCCTTTTATTCCTGACTAAAACCTTCAAGATTCAGATACCAACTCTTCTGAGATGCCCTCTTGGCTCATCCTGGGTCTGAGTCAGCACCTTCTCGTGACTCTTCCCATCACACCCTGTGTGTGACAGCATCATCACAATTAGCATCGGTCTGTGCTTTCCCCGCCTGTCTTCTGATCAGGCTGTGAGCGCCCTGAAGGCTGCAGCCAGGCGCACCGTCAGCACACAGTCAGCTTTTGTTGAAGGAAGAAATGGGGCGAAGCATTCTAGCTGTCTTCTGGAACTTCATTCCCATCGTGACCCATGGGATTTTCCTGGATCACAACTTCTTTCTCTCCAAATGGTTTGCTCCTCAGAGGCCCCCTGGTTTCCCAGATTTTAAAAATGTTTGACAATAAATATCAAATTGATATATTATCAGGTTATATATATTAATCTATACATCTGTCATGTATCAAACTGTTTAATTCTTACAAGGTGTTGGGCTACCAGTTGAATGAACTTACTCACACTAAGTGTTGGTAAGCAGTGATGGCCAGTTTTTGCCTCCTTTTTTGAAACATGCTTGGTCTTAATCTAGAACCTGAGTATCCAATGATGACTGTTTCAAGTAAGGCTGACCTCTAGTTGCTTTAGACGGAAGTGGCATTGTTCCTTTCATATCCAAGACAGTACCGTTCAGAGGCCTAGAACCTAAGGGATTACTGTGGTTAGTTTAAATAACTTAGTCCTTGAATAAATTTACTTGTCTTCTGTATTAATGAGCAAGCTCTCCTGGTAGGGAGGGTGTATTCCTGTAATAGATGTAGTAATGCTAAGATTTGATGAGAGGATAGCATCTTTCTGGCTCCCTCCTCTATACCAAGAAACCAGAATTACAGAATAGGAAAAGAAGTAGAAAATGCCTTCCTGTGTGACTGAGAATTGAGTCACAGTGGGGTGTGGCATTGCGGTTAGGGCTTTTGGAGAATCGGTGTCCCAAGTGAAACTGGCCGTGCCTTTCAATTCTTTTATAGGGAAGGTAGAAAATTTGAACTGTGTGTGAGAGCTGGACTCCTTAGGAGCCATCGTGATGAGAAATCAATGGGCCTATGTGTATTTGCTACTTCTCACCGAAAACTCTTGTTCTTCTCAAAATGACATAATCATACTACAAACAAGTTTTGGGAAGTCTTAAATTACACCATCTGTTGTGAGAAAAGAGTAGGGTGGAGAGAAAAACCACAAAGATGTCTCATCCAGTTGAACTAACACAATGTGACCCTTAGTGTATATAGGCTTTTCTTTGTCTCCTTATTTTAACTAACAACTGTGTGAGAGTGGGACGCACTTAGAGACTGAACTTGGTTAGAGATCTTGACTCTTCTGGGGGGTCAGGGGCCAGAGGACAGCGATTCTTCCCTTTGCATCTGTTGTGACCACAGGAGCCACCCTGGCCACCTGGTCTCCTTGCACTGTGCTTTCGAATAGTGTGGAATGTGGTCGGTCTGGTTTGTGGAGGTTCCTTGGGAAACCCACCCGGGTGCTAGCCCAGGTCTGGGGCAGGGAGCTACACATCTGGACTGGTTCACTGGCAGAGCCTTAGTAGTCACCCGCCCTTTCAGTCCTTCCTGGAACAAGGTGAAGCATCAAGAATTTAAAAAAGATAAAAGACCACATATTCTCAAGAGCACTATTTTAGCCCCAGGGATCGTCGCTATCTCTTTCTGTGGTTAGATAGTGAAGTAGCTTGAGGTCTTGTCAGCATGTTAACAACAGATCTTTTTCTCAGAGAAGCTTAACAGTCTTGTTTGGAATGAGGGAAAGTGGTTATGTTGCAGTGACTTGTGAAGCCAGAGGAACCCTCCTCTTCTCTTTGCCCCTGCCTGTGTTGGAATCAGGCTGCCATCTGTCCACTGAAGATCTGAAGATCTGCTGAAGAAAGCTCAGCTGGCTGCCTCACCATAGTCTAGAAGTGCCTGGAGGGTTGACATGAGTTGGGTACAGAGGGGCATGCATTACTCAGCCTATTCTCAGCAGGTGATGCCCTGTTCTCCTTCAGCAAGAAGTTCAGATGTAGCTGGAAAACCAATTAGCAGGAAACAATATGAATATAAATGGTGTTGCAAGTCATCTCTTGTTACATGTCATGAGCCAAACTTTCGAGCTTGTTTTGTGTTGGGGTTTTTTTATACCAGGATCACAGTCACACACAGGCATCTAGTAACACCACGTCTATATCAGCTGATCTTCAGGTTAAGTCTGGTATGTGTTAGGTGGACATGTCTGAAGTGACCAGCCTGGATGCTCGGATTAACCTTCCATCCTCAAGCGCCCTGTGCCACTCTCCCTGGCCTTCCTCAGCTGTGGTCTTAGAGTAGCATTGTAACTTTTTTCAATAAGTTGGTCTTCCAGGTACAACTTTGAGGTTCTAAGAATTAGCAGGCGCAGTCCTTTTAAAATACCAGGAATTCCCTTTCTGTGGGATGAAATCTGCCATGTGCAATATATGAATCTGTAACTTTAAGAGCCACCAGTGTTCTCTTGGCACCAAATGAGAACTCAGAGTCTTCCTTTTTCTGCACGTTTCACTGACTCATTATTCCTCACAAATCATAAGCACTCATCCTGTTCAAGGACAGTTCAAAAAACTGTACACTAATGGACTCTCGGGCTTCCCAGGTGGCTCATCTGCCTGCCAAGCAGGAGACATGGGTTCAATCCCTGGGTCGGGAAGATCCCCTGGAGACGAAATGGCAGTCCATTCCAGTATTCTTGCCTGGGAAATCCGGGACAGAGGAGCCTGGCCGGTTACAGCCCATGGGGTCACTAAGAGTTGGACACCGTTTAGCAACTAAACAACAGCACAACAGACTCTTAACTTTACTCCAAGTCTAATATTCTGCCAATAGGCTCCCTGTGGCTTGCTATACTCACCCATGTGTCAACCCACTTGACCCATCTCTCATGACTTGCTGGAGGCCTTGGGAGCAGCTAAAGCTACCTGTAAGTACAAGCAGAGCAGCAGAGAGAACGGGGTGCCCTTCTGCTGTGGAAATGCCTGCTCACTCATAATATTCTTATCTGATCTCTAACCAAAGGAGGATTCAGGCATGCTCTGAACTTTAGGTGCCATTTACCTTTGCTGAATTTTTTCTGCAGTATGTGGATGATGATACCAACAGAGGAAGTAGTGAGGATTAGCAGCTCTCCGTAAAGCATCTAGCCAGCACTAGGCAGAGAGAGACAAGTTTTGTTCCTTTCCCTTGTTTCCTGTCACTGGCTTCTTTCAGGGATTCACTGGTGATGCGGGCCCTGAAATAGAAGTGCTGTTCGCAGACATTGCTAAGGTCAGATAGGGCTCTTTTCATTTCTTCCGGTTGCATCATTCTGTGGATGTACTTGTGTTCTCGTTCCACTCCAATGGAATCTGAGAGGTTTATCAAGGCCAAAGGTAACATCCAGGCCTAAAAGATCAGAGTAGTAGTCAGTGTATTTTTATTTCCAGCACTGGGGAGAGAAACAATGAGGTGGTACCAGTATATATAGGGCTTGACTTTTTTCCCTGCTGCACATGAAAAATGAGAGCCCTTTCCAGCTGGTTCCAGATCTATTTGATATGAGAGCTTCCTTGGAAGTTTCGGGTTTATTTCATCGTACAGTAGCTTCTAAAAGAGGAAAGAGCAGCAATGGAATATTGTGTCTCTTCCAATTTAGACTTGCAGATGAGTTGACCTGAAGCACAAAAGATTTGAGGAGAGCTCCCTCCAGCATGGTAGCTGTTCCATGTTATAATATGCAGTTTTCACTATTATTCCAAGATTCATTAAAATTGGTGAGACCATTTCTTGTTTTTTGAACCAGAAAATTTGCCATTAGCACTCAAAGTAATTGCTTTAACTTTACTCAGTTCATCCTGCTCTTAACAAAAAAAATTAACCTCCCATCAACCTCTCTACACCTCAGAAACAGCCTATGGGTCATAATTCATGTTCCCTATAACCTCATATTGCTTAGCTCCAATATGCAGACATCTCATTCTTATTAAATTGTTCAACTGTTTCCAAACAAGGCATACATTTCTTCTTTCAGGTCCTCATTTTCTTTAGAAACCAATCTTAGGCTCTATTCCACTAGTCCTTTGGGTGTTACAATGCTACTGGTGCAGTAGGCATTATAGGAGAAAGCTGCATCAGTCTGCATCAGGATGGCATGGTCCCCTCACTGATTCAGCTCTGTAATGAACTAGAACAGTTAAGATCAGCAACATAAGCTTTCATATTTTGAGTTCTTCATCACTTAAAGATTATGGCAGTGGAATTAGAAAGTATTCACTGTGGCACAGATTTAGCTGTCTGCTAGAATCCAGTCTCATCCTCTTCTGGATGTGAAAACCTAGTTTGCTGGTCGGTGCCATCTGAGCAGGAATGGTGTGCCACTTCTAGGCTGGGGCCTCTAAAAGCAGAGGTGTGCCTTCTTAGCGCCTTCTCCCTCTTCAGCTGCCTTGAACCTGGGGAGACTTAACCTTAGCCATACAAGATGACAAGCTCCAAAGTGTGGCAGACCCACGAGCCAGGAGGAGTCTGGTTTCTGAATCATATAGAGGAAAGCTGCTTGCTGACCTAGAATATCGAACCCTGGATACTTAAACGAATAAGAAACCAATCTAACATGTATATGTATGGCTGAGTCCCTTCACTGTACACCTGAAACGATCACAACATTGTTAATCGACTATACCCCGATATTAAATGTTTTTGGTGTTAAATATATATATAAAAAAAGAATATTATGGTGCTTGCTTCAGCAGCACATATACTAAAAAACTGGAACAATTCAGAGAAGATTAGCACAGTCTGTATGCAAGGATGATGTGCAAATCTGTGAAGTGTCTGGCCACCTGATGTGAAGAGCTGACTCATTTGAAAAGACCCTGATGCTGGGAAAGATTGAGGACAGGAGGAGAAGGGGACGACAGAGGATGAGATGGTTGGATGGCATCACCCATTCTATGGACATGGGTTTGGGTGGACTCCGGGAGTTAGTGATGGACAGGGAGGCCTGGTGTGCTGCCGTTCATGGGGTCACAGAGAGTCGGACACGACTGAGCGACTGAACTCAACTGAACTGAAAAAACAAAACAAAGAATACCATGGATTTTGTTTAGGCATAAAGGTCTACAAGGATAGAGTTGTCAAACTTGGAGAATGGGATAAGGAACTCTCACCATTCGACACTTCCTTGACGATTTTACAAAAATTTCTATTGTCAATTAGGAAGGAAAACAACAATAAAATAACAAAATTTTCTGGTACAAAATTCACTTGTTGTAGAAGCCCATCCTTGTCTACCCGATCCTCCCTGAATTTCCTTTCACTTCTTTAGCATTCACTGTCTCTAGTCCTTACTTGGACTTTATTGTGGAAATCCAGGAGCAGAGTTGGGAGTCATACAGGGTGGGCCATTCAGTCAGGGCCCTCAGGGTATTAATCCCTTCAAAGGGACTGGTCCTCAGCTTTGTGGATCCAGGAACAGAAGACTTAAAGTGTGCAGCAGAGTTTATAAGACTTTCACACCCAGAGACTGATGCTAACCAGGATGTATAAACCCAAATGCCCATCTGTGTGTAATTACAGTAAGCAACGGTCCTTCTGACATCCACTGTCAGAAGAGGAAGTCCTCTTGCTGGTATGAGGGCTGCTGGGAAACTGAGTAAGCAGAAGGCTGTTTTGCAAGCAAGGAACTGGAACCCACCATCCAACCTGTGAATTAATCTGGTGATTCACCAGACCAAAATCCTTTTATGAAATTCAGTCTCTCTGCCATGGAGAGTGTTGCTTTTATGACTGCCAGATTCTCTTAAGGTTCCTTTTAGGCTTTCTGAAGCTGTATTCTGATAAGCAAACAATAGTGAGCCAAGTTAGTACTGTTTCTGTCACTCTTATCAAAGCCTACATCCTATATTCCATGATTGGACTTGAGCGTTCCTCAAGTTCTGTCACTTAACCACCAGGCTGATCACTTTAGTTATTTTATTTCTTATTGGTTATGGGAGGATTAAATGAGTTAGTCTTCAAAAATTAATATTAGCATGAGATTATAAACCCTTTCAAATTATACACCTATCATAAAACACCTAGGAAGAGCCTAAATGCTTGATGTGGTTTAAGGAGATGCTGAGATAAACATGGATAGGGAAGGTAAAGGGGCTTCCCAGGTTGTACTAGTGATAAAGAACCAGCCTGCAAATGCAGGAGACTTAAAGAGACATGGGTTTGATCCCGTCGTTAAGGAGATCCCTTGGAGAAGGGCAGGGCAACCCACTCCAATATTCTTGCCTGGAGAATTCCATGAACAGAGGAGCCTGGCGGACTGCAGTCCATAGGGTTGCAAAGAGTCAGACATGACTGAAGCAACTTAGCACTGGAGCACTGGAGGGAAGTTAAAACATCCCAGGATAGGCACTGCCATTGAATCTGTCCAGCACAAGACTGTCTTGCAACAGTGGCAAGACCTAATACTAACTTGAAAGTTAATGCTTCATTTTCTTAAATCCAAAATGTCCTTCCATATTTTGAGATTCAGTAAAGTACATAGTGACCTTCAGTTCAGTTCAGGCACTCAGTCATGTCCAACTCTTTGTGACCCCATAGACTGCTGCACGCCAGACTTCCCTGTCCATTACCAACTCCCAGAGCTTGCTCAAACTCATGTCCATTGAGTCGGTGATGCCATCCAACCATCTCATCCGCTGTTGTCCCCTTCTCCTCCTGCCTTCAGTCTTTCCCTGCATCAAGGTCTTTTCCAGTGAGTCAGTTCTTCACATCAGGTGGCCAAAGTATTGGAGCTTCAGCTTCAGCATCAGTCCTTCCAATGAATATTCAGGACTGATTTCCTTTAGGATTGACAGGTTTGATCTCCTTGCAGTCCAGGGGACTCCCAAGAGTCTTCTCCAACACCACAGTTCAAAAGCATCAATTCTTTGGCCCTGAGCTTTCTTTATAATCCAACTCTCACATCCATATGTGACTACTGGAAAAACCATAGCCTCAACTACATGGACCTTTGTTAGCAAAGTCATGTCTCTGCTTTTTAATATACTGTCTAGGTTGGTCATAGATTTTCTTCCAAGGAGCAAGTGTCTTTTAATTTCATGGCTGCAGTCAACCATCTGCAGTGATTTGGAGCCCAAGAAAATAAAGTCTGTCACTGTTTCCATTGTTTCCCCATCTATTTGCCATGAAGTGATGGGACTGGAGGCTATGATCTTAGTTTTCTGAATGTTGAGCTTTAAGCCAACTTTTTCACTCTCCTCTTTCACTTTCATCAAGAAGCTCTTTAGTTACTCTTTGCTTTCTGCCATAAAGGTGGTGTCATTTGTGTATCTGGGGTTATTGATTATTTCTCCCAGCAATCTTGATTCCAGCCTGTGCTTCATCCAGGCTTGGATTTCACATGATGTATGTACTCTGCATATAAATTAAATAAGCAGGATGACAATATACAACCTTGACGTACTCCTTTCCTAATTTGGAACCAGTCCATTCCGTATCCAGTTCTAACTGTTGCTTTTTAACCTGCATACAGATTTCTCAGGAGGCAGGTCAAGGTGGTCTGGTATTCCCATCTCTTGAGGAATTTTCATCAGCTTGTGATCCACACAGTCAAAGACTTTGGCATAGTCAATAAAGACGTAGATTTTTTCTGGAATTCTCTTGCTTTTTTGATGATCCAATGGATGTTGGCAATATGATCTCTGGTTCCTCTGCCTTTTCTAAATCCAGCTTGAACATCTGGAAGTTCTCAGTTCATATACTGTTGAAGCCTGGCTTGGAGAATTTTGAGCATTACTTTGCTACCATATGAGTGCAATTGTGGGGTAGTTTGAACATTCTTTGGCATTGCATTTCTTTGAGATTGGAATAAAAACTGACCTTTTCCAATCCTGTGGCCACTGCTGAGTTTTCCAAATTTGCTGGCATATTGAGTGCAGCACTGTGACAGCATCATGTTTTAGGATTTGAAATAACTCAACTGGAATCCCATCACCTCCACTAGCTTTGTTCGTAGTGATGCTTCCTAAGGCCCACTTGACTTCACATTCCAGGATGTCTGGCTCTAGGTGAGTGATCACACCATCATGGTTATCTGGGTCATTAAGATTTGTTTTTGTATAGTTCTTCTGTGTATTCTTGCTACCTCTTCTTAATAGTGACCATACTCATGTCTTTTTTCTTTTTAAAAGACTTTTAAGAAAAATTTTTATAGTTGTTTTATTTGGTTAATTTTTTTCTCTTGGTTCCCAATATCTTTGGTCTGTCTTCACAGTCTACCTCCAGAATCTTTCCTTTTTATTTAGTCATTGAAATCTTCTCTGGTTTTGGATCTCTCGTATGTTATTTTTAAAAAAGCAATGGTACACAAAGAAGATACACACAGAAGTCTAGCTGCATATGCATCTTACCTTTAATTGAGAATAGGATAAGGCAGTCGGTTTTGCTTCCAGTATCCTTACTAGTGGTGACCCCTTGGGTTGGGCTTATGTTCCAGGCCATTGTTGACCTTATGTTCCAGACCGTGGCTTCTCAAGTTTCTACATTCTCTCAGAAGTTTGGCTTTGGATTGAGTTTGGGTTCAAGAGGTAAAGCTCAAACTGTACAACTTACATTCAAGACTGGTCTGTGGTGGTCTTAATCCAGATCTTTAACACAAATCTCTGCAGACATTAAGATGTCTATCCTGTGACCCACCCCTTGCCCCTTCCCTCATCATACTTGGATCCCAGTTGGAGAAGGAGGCCCTTAAGAATACAATCTGTTCTAACATTGTTAGATCTCCTGATAGTGTTAGATTATTTAGTCCTCACCCTCAATGTAACTGATTTACTGATATAAGTGGTTAAGATTGAAAGATTGGCACTTACACTAAAGAATAACATGTAGTTAGTAAAGGTTAAGGTAGAGTGACTAATGTCGTAATTTGCTGGAATACTGTGAACCCTGCCTGGGTGGGAAAATATTACAGCTTACTGTCAGAATATACCAGTAGCTCATTTTGTTTGTTTGTTTTGTTTGGCCAGTAAAGGCACAGGTACTCAAAACAAACAGGTACTCAAGGCGGATGAAGCAAGAGGAGTGGGTGGCTCCATGCTTCCTGGGCTTGTAGGTGATGGAGAACTCGCCCAGGTAGTGTCCAGTAATCTTGGACTTGGTTTCCACCTGGGCGAAGGTCTTGCATTGTAGACACCCACCATCTGAGTGGGATGATTTCAGTACCTATGGCTTCTCTTTGGGTCGAGCCCTAAGACTGGTCCTGCCTGGGAGCTTCTATCACGGCCATGGGGTGCCGTGCAGCGGTGTCACTGTGTCAGCATGTCCAGCAGCTGGTCTAGGTGCTCATCCCTGTGGGTGAACTTGTGGAAGGTCCGCTGCTGCCTGCTCCCCTTCTGCTGTCTTGTTGGCTCCTCGGAGAGAGCTGTTTAGTTCTTAAAGTGTTGGAATCAAGAGGGAGTCTTTGAGGTCTCAACTGCATAGTCTAGAATACACGCTGGGGCAGACAGCCTGAATTGGGATCCTGATTCTGACACCTAGAAACTGTGACCTTGGGGCCTTGCATCAGTTCCCTCACCTATAGAATCGCATACTGTAATTGCCTAATAGGATTGTGGGTCTTAAGAATTTCTGTTGAGCAGTTGCAACAGTGTTTGGGATCTTGTAAGTAATAACTGAGACCATAGTGAGGCCAAATTGGGCTGAAAGTATGGGTGGTGTGAAGTCACCTGATCCTTCGCTCCCCGGTTTTGCTGAATGTGAGTGCCTACTATACAGGTAAAGGAGTGCCCCTGCCCCTTGGAAGATGCACTTGCTTTGGCAGCAGAGTGTTGTGTGTCTCTCTTACTCATAACACCCTATTTTTAGGAGTTTAGCATTTGATCTTTCACTGTGGTGTGAACGCCTGAAATCTTGATTGAGAATTTTGATGGTTCTTAAAGGCATAAAGTTTTTCCAAGGCTTATAATTAGTAAAAGCTTGAGCCACGACACAGATAAGAGTTTATTAAGTATATTAAGTATGAACTGTATTTTTCAAATTTCTCTCCACAGTCTGATAAAGGTTTTGTGAGGTAAAATGTAAAACATTTTGATGAAAAACTCCCTTTAATAGAAAAGTTTATGTGAAATATATTTTATCATTCATGTTAGCTCTTGGACATGTTGAACGTAAGTCAGAGGTGAGGACAAACTGGAAGTTTTGTTAAGGGACAGGGAACAGGAAATACAGTTGATTCTATTATTGCTTGCCAACCAAAGCACTTGACAGAGCTGTTTACATAGAAAAAAATGCCACCAGAGAAGAGAGGTATGCCTTAAGTGTATTCTGGTTGGAATTCTCAAGTCATTAGTTGTTCTGGAATGCCAATGGATTGGTTAATTTAGCTCTTTTGGACCTGGGAATGTGTGTGTACGTGTTTGTTTACTTATACCATTTTAAATGTAGTTTCAGAGTGTTTTATGTGCCTGCCTTATTAGGAGAAACATTGCTTTAGGACTCACGAACATTGTTTTTAGGCTATGGCATATCAAAAAGAGAAGCTGTTCTTAAGACTTGATATATTGAGGTCATCATTTATTAAATGCTCTGTCTGCTACTCACAGGGTTTTGTCTTTTGTGTGCATTTGTGAGGTTAGTCCTTCACTTGAAAGCCATTTCTATCAAATGACTGCCCAAAAATAGTCCCTCTCCCTGAGTCACCCATTACTACATTAAAAACTAAGTAAATTGGCTGAGATTTGTATTTAAAGTAAGAGCAAACAGGCTGTGAATGAGTAGGTACTGTACTCATCTGGTGGTTTTGGCTGTAGAAACTTTGTCTCCCTCTGCTTTCTGGATAAAGTTGAAGAGTTGGGGTGAGTCAGGTGCTGCTCTTGTAGTTCAGTCGTCGGAAGATGCTTTGTGTCTCTTTAGTGTTTATTTTTAGGATTGTAAGATTTTTATAAAAGACCTAGGAACTCTTCCATTGACTTTGTAGGATAAGAATCTGTGGATGTGATTAAATATATTTAGCAAAGTGTTTTGAAATCCTTCAGGTTTTTTATTTGGGGAAGAAGGAGCTGCCTTATAGTAAAGAGGCACTTATTATAGGGCAAATAAACCAGGAGTTAAAATGAGATTCAGGCCTTAAGTCAGTGAAGGCGATGGCACTCCACTCCAGTACTCTCTCCTGGAAAATCCCATGGATGGAAGAGCCTGGTAGGCTGCAGCCCATAGGGTCGCAAAGAGTCAGACACGACTGAGCGACTTCCCTTTTACTTTTCACTTTCATGGTTTGGAGAAGGAAATGGCAACCCACTCCAGTGTTCTTGCCTGGAGAATCCCAGGGACAAGGGAGCCTAGTGGGCTGCCGTCTGTGGGGTCGCAGAGTCGGACACGACTGAAGTGACTTAGCAGTAGCAGCTAGTAATAATTGTAAAGGCCTCCTAAACATAAAGAGATATTTAGGTACTCAGACTGGCCTTTTATTTTTAAAAAGTTGGTATTATGAAAATTCCTATATTTGTTTCTTTGTCCTAAATTAATGCTACTTAATTTTCTGTAAATCCTTTCAGTTCCTTTTGTTATTTTACTTTCACTCTGTAACTTGAGGCTATTTGAGCTCTTAATTGAGCCCAGATTTGTGATTGGTAGGTTAAGTGAGTGAACATTTTCTAGGTTTTACTTTATACAATTCAGCTTCTTTATCTGCAAAATGATATTCCTAAAAGGATCTAGCCCGCAGGATTGCTGGGAGGATGGAGAGAATCCTGCCACTGTCATGTGAAGTTTCAGTTACCCTAATGTGTACTCTGTTACAACTGTTATTTGTGGCCCCAGGCCAATACAAGTGGGAATAACATGATTACTCTTGTCATCCCTCATTCATTTCTAGGCTGCCACCTTAAAGACTTCGGAGATTTGAATTTTACTCCAGTTCCCAAAGATGATCTCTATAACAACTTGATAGTGAATCCTCGCTCAGTGGGCCTGGCCAACCAGCAACTAGCGGAGGTGGTTAGCCGAGCTGTGTCGGGTGGCTACAGCTGTGTCACGGTGGGAGGAGACCACAGGTAAGAGGGAGCCAGGGTGGTGAAGGGGCTGGACTGCGTGGCTCATTTAGAGCAAAACATTCCAGAATTTCTAGGGTATCATGTACATAGCATTTTCATGTCTAAGATCAGGAACCACTTGAGGCATGTACAGTTTCCTTTGTAAGACGTGTCACACAGTATGAGGACAAGTTCAGAGTTGGACTAAGCAAAGTTTTTAGATGGTATGTTTCATGCTTACTTCTTAGAAAACTTTCTTAAAACTTCTAATGACTTTTCATTTTGGTTATTTAGGAGAATTGGAGGGATTCATCGATAGGCTGAATTTATTTTCTTTAAGCATTTCTGCTAATAGGTTTTAGAAATGCCCCACTTGGCATGTGAATACTTTCTCTACCTCCATAGTATGGACCCTAGGTGGCTTATGCAATTGATCCTCTCAGTGAACCAGCATGCTTTACTGAGCACGGTTCTGATGAGTTGTCAAGCAGTGCCAAGGAGTATTGGAAACTTGTGATCTATTAGAATTAAATGAAATAAATACACATGGAATGAGGAAGAAATACTGAATTCTACATCTCGGAAGGAAGAGATCAGTCTGGGCTGGACTAGTCAGATTTCATGGGGAAGTATGATTTCAGCTAAGTAATGAAGATTTTTTTTGGTAGAAAGAAAAATGGCATGGAAGTACTAGGAATATCAAGCATTTAATACATAGTCTCAGTCAATCCTCAAAACCATGCCACGAGGTAGATACAGTTTTATCTAATTCACTGCTGGGTACAATGAGGGACAGAGGCTGAATAACATCTACAGCCAGGAAGTAGTAGCACTTGGATTCAAGTCCATTGTGACCACTGTGGGCAATAGTCTTTTGAGATCAAATCTAGCAACTTCCCCAAGTTATTCAGCTTTTTAGATCAATTAACAGAACTGGAAAAACAGGCAGATTCCTCATTAAGGATAAAGTTTTAAGTCAAGTAAGGAAGTCAGTCCCACATTCTCTACTCAAATTGATTAAATAACAAGGGTGGGTCTCTTGCTCTGATCTCTGAGAGCTCATCTATTGTCTCTTTCATTTATTTATTGTCTCTTTTCTGGTTGGCTTACTACTTAGGGACCACTTATTACTGCAATGATAGTCTTTGGTTTTTCTTTTGTTTGTATCAAGATTGCAGTCCTCTCATTGCTAAAACCTAGGCTGTCTGGAAGATTCTAGAAAGGAAGGGGTATGTGTATAATCTGAACAGTTGAATATTTGAATTTGAATATTTTGAATATTTGGATTTGAATACTTTAAAGAAAGAGGCATTTTTCAGTCACTCAGCTCCCTTTAACAGTGTAACACACACTACTGCTTTGATCAAACCAACTAACATTATTATCCTTATCTTATATAAAGGGAAATAGCAGTCTGGAGAAGTTAGATGACTTGTCCTATTTACACAGTTCTTCCTAGAAAGACCCCCAGTATTCTGAATTGATCCAGTGCTTTTAGCACCATACCATGCTCTTTCTTGAAAAGGTCCTACATGGAACACAGAGCTTAAAATGCCACCTCAGGGTATACTGACCAAAAGGATGACTGTGGCTAGTTCCTAAGAAGCTTAAGCTGCATTTCCTGAGGACAAATTCTTTGGTTCCTGGGAAGCTTGGGCAGCTTTCCAAACACAATTTCATCAGCTGTACTCCTTCAGTTCAGACAAGATAGTTGGCTAATGCAAGCAGAGCCCAAGGACAAGCAAAGCAAAAACCAAACACCTAACGATTCTTGAATGTCATGCTAATGTATAGAACATGCAAATAAACTTGTTTTATTCAGTGATCTAATAAGGTCTTTAATTGGGTTGCCCTGTTATTAATGTCTTTAAAAATGTTGACTTCTTGTTTTAGGAAGTTATCACATAATCTTTCTAAAAAGCGGTTATACAAATTTTTATCCTTAAAAAGTTAATATAACTGATTCTTTAAAAGTAATTCATTCTTCTTGGTCTCTCAAGAGATATTAAGTAGTACTAGTGAGTTGTTACATACTACTGATCAACTCTTTAACAGGATTTCATTTGTTGAACAAAAGTTTTGGGTCCTTTTCTGGGCCAAGGCTAATGGATCCAATTAAAGGACTTTAGGGGGAGCAATGACACCTGGCATACCATAAGAATAACCAGTTGTCAGCTTTGAATCTTTAGAGCCTTCCATTTCTCCCTGTCTTTCATTCAGGATTTGTCTTTGGGAATGACAGTCCCAGGGACCCTGTTCTTATCCAAATCCAGATTCCATCTAGAGCCCTGACTTTGCCCTGAGGACAAAGTGTGAGCTGTGCTGGCTAAGGATATTTGTTATTAATGATGTTTGTCAAGCAGGGGGCCTTTAAGATTATTTTTTCTTTGCAGCCTGGCAATCGGTACCATCAGTGGCCACGTCCGACACTGCCCAGACCTTGGTGTGATCTGGGTTGATGCCCATGCTGATATCAATACACCCCTCACCACTTCATCTGGAAATCTACACGGACAGCCAGTTTCATTTCTCCTCAGAGAACTACAGGACAAGGTCTGTGGGCTAAAAAGAGAATGGAAAGCAAGTTTTAAGGGTTATCCTGGGCTCTGAGAATCTAGTTCAGTAAGATTTCTGTGAAGGATAGATTTATGGTGATGGTAGTAATGTTCCCCACTTCTTCGTTTGTTCACCAAACTGTTTTGGACCACATAGTCTAGATTCTGGGAGCATAAAGATGACTAGCACACGGGCCCTGCTTTTGGAGTGGCTCATAATCTCATCTCCTAATAAAGGAATGTGGTAGTGAGCAGTGCCCTCTAGTGATATGGATATACCTACAGCCTGGAGAATTCTTGGTAAGAATTCTCTGGGCCTCACTCTTGGACCAACCAGTCTAGAAGACAAATAAAACCATGATTACCTCAGTAATGTTTTCCCAGGCTCTTCAGAAGACATGGTAGGCATGAGGCTCTTCAGAAGACATGGTAGGCATGAGGCTCTTCAGAAGACATGGTAGGCATGAGGCTCTTCAGAAGACATGGTAGGCATGAGGCTCTTCAGAAGACATGGTAGGCATGAGGCTCTTCAGAAGACATGGTAGGCATGAGGCTCTTCAGAAGACATGGTAGGCATGAGGCTCTTCAGAAGACATGGTAGGCATGAGGCTCTTCAGAAGACATGGTAGGCATGAGGCTCTTCAGAAGACATGGTAGGCATGAGGCTCTTCAGAAGACATGGTAGGCATGAGGCTCTTCAGAAGACATGGTAGGCATGAGGCTCTTCAGAAGACATGGTAGGCATGAGGCTCTTCAGAAGACATGGTAGGCATGAGGCTCTTCAGAAGACATGGTAGGCATGAGGCTCTTCAGAAGACATGGTAGGCATGAGGCTCTTCAGAAGACATGGTAGGCATGAGGCTCTTCAGAAGACATGGTAGGCATGAGGCTCTTCAGAAGACATGGTAGGCATGAGGCTCTTCAGAAGACATGGTAGGCATGAGGCTCTTCAGAAGACATGGTAGGCATGAGGCTCTTCAGAAGACATGGTAGGCATGAGGCTCTTCAGAAGACATGGTAGGCATGGACTAGAATCTGTGTATCCCTCCCCTCTGTAAGGGACGAAGTTAGACCAGGACAGTACAAAGGTTATTCACTAGGCAGAATTCACATTTTGGCTCTTGGGGACTTGAAACATAACCGGATTCCCATCTCAAGAACCAATTTGTAAACAATTCAATAGTGTGCAAAGAGATGGAAAAGATCTAGTCAGCAGTATTCTTGCTATTTAGGTAAGTTAATGAGAAACCAAGGCCACCTTCAGTTCAGGTCAGTTGCTCAGTTGTGTCCGACTCTTTGAGACCTCATGGACTGCAGCATGCCAGGGTTCCCTGTCCATCACCATACTCCTGAAGCTTGCTCAAACTCATGTTCATCAAGTCTGTGATGCCAGCCAACCATCTCATCTGCTGTTGTCTCCTTCTGCCTTTAATCTTTCCCAGCATCAGCGTCTTTTCCAGTGAGTCAGCTCATCACATCAGGTGGCCAAAGTATTACAGCCTCAGCTTCAGGTGTCAGTCCTTCCAATGAATATTCAGGACTGATTTCCTTTAGGATTGACAGGTTTGATCTCCTTGCAGTCCNAACATCAGCCAAGTTGATTTGCTTCAGCAAAGATCAATTTATCATGCATTTTTCCACTTGCCATAAGAAGGTTTTGTTTCTTTTTATTAATAGTTAGTACTTAATATATTCTTTATTGTTGTTTGGTAAATATATGAAATGCATAATCAATTCAGATATGATAAATATTTATCCAATCATTAAGTTGTACTTAGACTATCTACTTAAATACACAAACTATGCTACGGCTGAGGACACAGCAAATGCTAAAATGGAAAACATAAACATTTCTTCTTGTATGCGTGCTATGGTTTTATAGTAGATTTCACAATAAGGAAGGAGACCATAAGTAATAAAGTAGGTGTTTTCAGTGTTTCAAGACCACAAATAGAGGACTGCACCAGATAAGAAGGAAAATTCTACTCTCAATAATATAATCAGGATGACCGTTCCTATAAGGTGTGCTTAAGGTGAGATCCAAAAAAAATAGGTGTGGCTACCATCAGGAACACTTTCTTAAGCAAAATTAAGTAAAAATTAATCTACAAAATAATCTCATTTCAGAAATGAGCTTGCCTATATGTAGAAAACACTAAATATTTAACAGAAATTGTTATTTCAATGCTATACATGCTTTTCTTGTTTCTTATCTTAATGGAAAAGCTTGCAAACTTCCAGTGTTGAGTATGATGTGAACTGTGTTTGTGTCATTTACATCCTCAGTTATGTTGATGTACTTTCCTTCTATACCTGAATTTTTTTATAATTATTATTATTATGAAAGGATGTTGAATTTCCACACTGTCAATGAACAATACAAAGAAGAAATTAAGTGAGCAATTTCATTGACAAAAACATTAATAAGAATAAAATATTTGGATAAATTTAAGCAAGGAGGCAGAGCACTTAAGCAGGGAAAACTCCAAAATATTGCCAAAAGATACTAGAGAAGACACATGTNCACTTTTAGGATTCAGCCCATGAGCAAAATAATAGAAGTTCAAGATCATTAACTGCGCCGTATCTGCCGTGGCAAAAGATTGGAAGCAGCTTAAATGTCCATCTGATTCAATCAGTTCTGTCACAGTTTCACACAATGAAATAGCACGCAGCCACGACAAGGAGGCTCCTTATGTACTCATACAGAATCATCTTCACAATCTCATGGTAACTGAAAAAAGTAAGCTACAGAGGAACATGAATGGAATACTGCCATTGAGTGAAAAAAGAGAGAAAACTTGTGTATGTTTGTTTATTTGTGCAAACATTTGTGGGAGGCTGCACAGGAAAATGGTAGCTATGGTGACCTCCGAGGAGGCTGTCATGAGGCAGCTGAGGGCAGGAATAGGAAATGTTTATTTTGTACCATGTGCATATGTTACCTACTCAAAAGAATATACTAAAACAGCATCTTTTAAAAATAATTTTATTTATTTATTTTGGCTGTGCTGGTCTTCACAGCTGCCTGAACTTTTCTTTAGTTTCAAGGAGCAGCGGCTGCTCTCTAGTTGTGGAGCTCAGGCTTCTCCTTGCACGGGCTTCTCTTGATGTGGAACACAGGCTCTAGGGCCCCTGGGTTTTAGTAGTTGCGGTGTGGGCTCCGTAGTTGTGGTTCCTGGGCTCTAGAGCACAGGCTCAATAGTCGTGGTGCATGAGCATAGTGGCTCCACGGCATGTGGGATCTTCCCAGATTGGGGATCAAAGCTGTGTCTCCTGCATTGGCAGGCAAATTACTACTGAGCCACCAGGGAAACCCTGAAATAATATCTTTTTAAAATAAAAGCAGCCATAAGGCTTCCTTTGAGTTTCTCCAGGATAAGAAAGGAGGCAGGACTAAGGGAGATGCTATCCATGACCAGAGCTGGTGAGTTTGAGGAAAGGCAGACCGAGGTCTGCAATGAGAGGAGGGGCAAGCTGGTGGAGAAGCCCACACCTGCTTCCTCTGCTGCTTTCTTCTCTTGGGGCTTAGTGCAGACCCATCATGGGACATCCAGAAAGCCTTGTTGCAGGAAGGTGAGGATGAGGCTAGAGTTCCAGCTGGTTGCAGGGGGCATACAGACAGTGCTGAGCCCTGGTATGTCTAGAGGTAGAAAGGCTTTTCATCATCCATTAAGCCAATAAATATTTATTGAATACCTACTCTATATTGTGGTGCTACGGCTATGACCAAGATCGATGATCTCTAGCTTCACAGGCTTGTAGGGGAAACAGACAAATGCACAGACAACTCCAGTGTAGTGAGACTGATGTGGTGATGGGGGGTGGTCAGAAAATTCAAGTTCACTTCCCAGGGGAAGTGTTGTCTCAGCTGAGACTTAGGAGATGAGGAAGAATTTCTGGATCAAGTAGGGGGCAAGAGAGTGGGAGGCAGAGGTATATCAAAGGCTGGGGTATGCTAAGGAAGGGAAGCTGGGAAAGAACTGAAGTGGGTAGGTAGACAAGAGACTCACAGATCAGGGTAACAAGTTCAAGAGAAGCCACTGGAGGGTTTTAAGTAGTGGATCCGTATGTTCTGGTTTGTTCTCAATGGGAGAAGAGCGAATAGAGATCACGCAGTCCACAAAACATTGCAATAAGCCAGATGAGACATGGGGTTGGCTTGAATGAGAAGAGGGAAGTAGATGAATTTGAGATTTAGATTGGAAATTGAGCCAACAGTTCTTTTTAATTTTTTTTTTTTTTTTTTTACTTACTTATTTGGCTGTGCTGGGTCTTAGCTGAGGCATGTTGGATTTTTTTCTTTTAGTTGCTGCATGGGAACTCTTAGTTTTAGCACACAAGATCTAGTTCCCTGATCAGGGATCAAACCCAGGCTGCCTGCACTGGCAGCGCAGTCTTAGCCACCAGACCACCAGAGAAGTCCGGGAGCAACAGGCCTTGATTATGGGTTTATCAGGAGAGAAACAGGTAAGGGTTTGAGGCAATTCCTAAGTTTTTATGTTGAGCAAAACATCTAGAGCAACAGCGAGCTTGTTTGCTGCAGTGGGAAGAAGGCACAGGTTTGGGATAGGAGAATTGAGAGCTGTACTTGGGATCTACTGAGTGTGAGATGTTTCTGGACAGAGCCATGAAGCAGGAAGTTGGGTAGAGGAGTCTGGAGCTCAGAGGAGAGGGCCGGGCTGGAAATATACATCTGTGAGTCACCAGCATATAGATAGTATTTAAAGCCATGCGACTGGATGAGATCACCTAGAGAGAGAGGGTATAGATAGAAAAGAGAAGGTCCAAGCCTGAGCAGCTTAGAGGGGGAGGAGTCAAGAAAATCAGTGAGTGCCTAGAGGCAGGAATGTGCGCACTCTGCTGAGAGTCAGAACCAACAGAGAAGCAAGGGTTAGATTTGGCAAGTTATGGGGTCCTTGGTGCACCCCACGGAAAGTGACTTCAGTGGAGTGGTGGGGACGAAGCCGGTTGTGAAGAGTTTGAAGGATACGTTAAAGCTGAGTGAGCAAGGACAGCAAGTGTAGACAGCCTCTTAGGGTTAGTCTGTCTACACTCAAATAATGTGCATCCCTGAGTTCTCTCTCCTCTGTGGTCCCCCAGGGCAGAGACCATGCCCTGGTGATTTCTATCTAAGCTATAAATGGAGTCCAGCACATAACAGGAGCTCGATACATTTATTTAATGGTTGGATGAATAAACGAATGGATAATTCACTGCTTGTGTCCAAAGGGCCTTTTCTGGCAGAGAGGGCAGCTTTGTTCCTTTGAGGCAACTCAGGAAACTGTCAAATCTACTCCAAAGGCTAAATAAAGAGTCTGGACCCCTTCTCCCAGGACCCTTTCTCCCAGCTAAGCCCTGGAGGGCATCTGCCTACAGGCCTGCAGAGGGAGCCCTGGGCCAGAGCTAGGAATCAGGCTGAGTCCCTGCTGCCCCTCACAGGACACTGGGCAAGTCATTCCTTTTTCTGAGAAGAGATACATGTAGGGTGCAATCCCTGGGTCAGGAAGATCCCTCGAGAAGGAAATGGCCACAAATCCCAGTACTTTTGCCTGGAAAATCCCATGGACAGAGAAGCCTTGTAGGCTGCAGTCCATGCCGTCACAAAGAGTAGGACATGACTGACCACACACACAGAGCCAGTCCCCCAGAAGGGCCCGTAAATGTTAGTCCATCTCCTCCTTTCCCCTCTTTTTTCTCTCTGCGCCTTTTCCTTGTTTAAGAAGTAGAAGCTGACCCTGACAAGTACTTCCCAGGGTTGCTGTGAGAATAGGGGGTAGTCCCTGAGGGTCGGAAAGATGAAGGTGGGGACCCAGTGGAGGAAGGAGCCTCCTTTCACAGGACAGAGGACCTCACACACCACAGACACGTGTCTGACATGGGGCATATCAGGGAACTTATCAGAGAATGTTGAACAGGCAATTGTGTAGCAAAACCAGGAAGACCCTGAAGTCTCCTTGTGCTTGGATGAGGCGGGGCAGATGTTTGACAGACAGGCCTACTTGCCAATCGAAGGGAAGCCCACAAGAGTGAAAGTGACTGTTGGAAAGTGACAAATAAGGGAAAAGAAGAAACCAGAAAGGGAAAACAGAATGGACCATGGGGGAGCCTAGCCAGAGATGGGGAGTCTGTGAAGCCTCTAGGCATGAACAGACACACCTGCCCCGAGATGGGTCAGGGGACTTCCTCTGACCACCCCCTATGCCTGCCATTCCCCGAGGCCACCTGATGGGATGAAAAAGGGCTTGCAAACCGGGAGCCGTGTCTTCCTTAGGTAAGGAGAGAGAAACAGACAGGCAGACACTGCTGCCCTCTAGCGGAGATGCTTGTTGTTTCTCTAGGTGGCTCACCCCAGCGTTGTCCTCAGCGGAGCACCAAGAGATGGAGTGTAGGTCATAGGGGAGATCCCTGGGCCCCTATATTTGAGGACACAAGGCAAGGAGGGGGCCCAGGGGGAAATATAGGTGCCCTTTGGAAGTGTGTGTTGCCTACATCACCTCTGTCTTGGCTCCCTCTTCTGTAAGATGAGGACATAATACCCACCTTAGAGGATGTTATGATGGTTAAATGAGTCAGTCCATGAAAAGNGTAGCATATTGGGCACCTACTGACCTGGGAAGTTCATCTTTCAGTGTCCTATGTTTTTGCCTTTTCATACTGTTCATGGGGTTCTCAAGGCAAGAATACTTCAGTGGTTTGCCATTGCCTTCTCCAGTGGACCACGTTTTGTCAGAACTCTTCACCATGACCCGTCCATCTTGGCCCTACAGGGCATGGCTCATAGTTTCAATGAGTTAGATAAGGCTGTGGTACATGTGATCAGTTTGATTAGTTTTCTGTGATTGTATTAAGAGAAGGTATTTTATTCTTCAGAAGACTATACTGTTCTGCAGCTGCCCTTCTGAATCATTTCCACTTCTATCAGTTCTTTCCCAGATTGTGTGTTTGCTGGTTTACACATACACTGAGGGTGAGAAGAGAAAGCACACTGCACACAGTGATTACCTTGGGGAGACTGAGAATCCCTGATGAGTCCTTCTCTTCACAGGTACCACAGCTCCCAGGATTTTCCTGGATCAAACCTTGTATCTCTTCCCCAAGTATTGTATATATTGGACTAAGAGACGTGGACCCTCCTGAACAGTAAGTTGATATGTTAGGGTTGAGTTCTGGGCCTGTCCTGGCCACTAATGTTCCATTTGATAGGTTATTTCTGGACTTAACCTGTTGTAGGTCACTATAAAGACAAGCCCCACTCCCACATCTGATTGAAAAACTCCTCTTTAGCTAAGGCTTTTTTCCTTTTTATCTCACCAGTTTTATTTTAAAGAATTATGATATCCAGTATTTTTCCATGAGAGACATAGATCGACTTGGTATCCAGAAGGTCATGGAACAGACATTCGATCTGCTGATTGGCAAGTAAGTAACTACAATGGATGTCTACTTCTAGGTCCCAAAGAGAATAGGGCAGACTCTCAGTGGGCAGCAAACTTTGGCCTGTCTCTTAAGATAATCACCTTATAAAAGCAAAACGTACATATAAAAAAATTCAGATCAGAAAGGGAGACTATGAAACTTCAGTCATGTTCTTCTGAGGCTGGGAGGGAAAACAGCTCTGGTGAATTTCTTTTTAGCTTCAATTTTAATGCTTATCTTTCGAGAGGAGAAGCATTCATTGTTCCAACTTTTCTCTTCTTCCCAGGCTCAACTATTGCATCATCTGAAAATTTTATATTAAGCAAATCTTGGTAGTATAGAAAGATGACAGGTAAATGCTAATCAAATGCTAGTTAAGAACATTTTCCCAGTGCTGAGTCTTCATTTCTGGGTGATTAATTGCCACCTCGGTAATATACTATTTCTTAAAGTGTTAGGAAGTATAAATAATTTACTACATAGGGGTTTACTGTATGTTACCTTCAACCATTTGGATGCCTGGGCTAAACTGAAGTTGGAATTGGGAGATGGTAAGATCACAGTCATAAGTTCAGAGCTGCTGTTCTACTCTGAGAGAATAACTAACTGTAACCTAGACCAATCCAACTTCAACTAGAATTTGTCAGAACCCATGTCCTATGGAAGTGAGGAATTCCCTCTATTGATAGTTCTTAATGTAAGAGGCTCTAAAGCCCAAGGTAAATCAGAAATACAAACTGAAGTCAGTCTGAGGCACACAGAACCGAGGGCAAGACTATGAAGTAGTGTGTAAGCACCTAACACAATAACTTTCAGAACAGGAAATCTGCTGTATTAATAAAGTACTAGCATTAACAGCAACAAAACCAAGGGGTTGTAGTTGTAGGAAGGACAAATATCCAAGTACAGCCCAAATGACTTTCTCTTATTTTCCTCCTTTCAAGAAGACAAAGGCCAATCCATCTGAGTTTTGATATTGATGCATTTGACCCTACACTGGCTCCAGCCACAGGAACCCCTGTTGTAGGGGGACTGACCTATCGAGAAGGCATGTATATTACTGAGGAAATACACAGTACAGGTAAGCAGCGATCAACCTGTAGATCTACCTAAGTAGATCTGCTGAAGCCTCTTGCCTGCCAGAGGATCTTTTCTATTATTACATGTGACATGTAATAATTACACATGTAATTATTACATGTGACAATGTCTCACTGGAGACATTGTTTCTCTTTAAACTTATATAGCAAAAAGCCATGTGGTCAGGCTAATAAGGAGTCATTTAGAGGCATGTTTGGTCCTGGCTGATAACAAAATACATTAGGGTAACACTGAGTAAAAGAAAAAATTATCCACTTAAACACTTAACAAATACAAGAATAAACTGCCAAACTGATGTAGTTCTTTGCATCTGAATTGTATAAAGGCAGATGAAGATTAAAAGGCAAGGCCAAATAGCTCTAATTTTAACCCTGACACTATGAGACTGGTTCACTGGGAGTTAAGAACGTCAAGCTGAAGCTTCCCTTGAAGATATTTCAAATCTGGACAATACCTTGTACCCCTTCATAGAAGTCTTATACTAGAGCTTGTTTGCTAGGACCTGTAATATGGAGATACTGGAAGATGAATGGCTGACAGGAAGATCAGTAAACTGCAAGCTAGGGAATCAAGAGTAGCTACAAGAGGGGAATTCCCTGGTGGTCCAATGGTTAGGACTTACTTGGTGCTTTCACTGCAGTGGCTGGGTTCGATTCCTGATTGGGGAACTAAGATCCCACAAGCTTCGTGGTGCAATAAATTAATAAAAATTTTTAGAAAAGAGTAGCTACAAGAGGTTACTGTCCCTAAACTCATACTCATTTGCAAACACTTTCCATTTCTGTCAGAAAGCTCTTGGTTTTAAGGCTACTTTAAATGACCTCTCATTACAAAATTTAAACAATTACTGAATGGTACTTCAATACCACCTCATGAAATTGGGGTTGAAATAGCAGAGAGACCCCAGACTGAAAAGTCGAGGACTATAGGAAACCCTTGACTAGCTGGGATGGGATATGGAAGTTGAGAAATGGTCTCCCTGGCTCTGGAGCCTACCAGAACCTTAGGCACTACAGAAAGAAGAATGCTTGTCAATCAGATCTGATGGAACCGGAAAATCTTATTCACAGACCTGCAACTGAGACGCTGCCAGTTGTCCTTGGCTGGTGAACCTGGAAGTTCAGTTCTCCATTCAGGTTCTCACTGACACCACTTAAGAGCAGAGATTAGTAGCCTCTAGCACTTGGATGGGGTCAGTGGTCATACCCTGTCCCTCCCTCCCCTGCGCAGTGGTATTCTATTCCGAAAGGCTGTCTGTCCTGAGACTATCAACTAGATAAAGCAGATTGCTTAAATTAATCTACAAGACAGCAGTAGTATAGAAATATGGGTAGTATATGTTCCCAATAGTTTGCACCCTCTTGATTTACTTCTGGGCTATGTAAAAGGTCCACATTTAATAGGTGGAAATTGGATACAGCTGCATGTGCAGGGACTGGTGGACACACCTGCTCACTGTACTTCTGCACGGTGCACTGAACTCCGCATTGCTCCTAAGGGACGGCACACTGTGCAGATGTACTAGCACTGAATGTACATGTACTAAAATGTAATATCCATAAGTCATTAGGCATATCCATCAATGTATCCAGGCTTTATGGCCACCCTAAATATTCACTTGTATTCTCCAATCTAGTTTCTTCTAGTGACTCTTAAAGGAGGTAGATTAACTTCATCCAGAATAACCGACTAAAAATAAACACCCCAGAAGTAGGGCATATATATGTTGATGGGGAGGGGCAGAGGGCAGGTCTAGATAGGTTCTTTTATGGTCTAGTCTTCCCGCCTCAAACCCTTTGGCACAAGTACCCAGACCCTTACAGAAAGTAACTGGAGTTCAAACTAAATATGACCAAGTGCAAGATACTGCATCAGTCTGAAGGGAGACCTAAGAACTATGTCATACATGGAGCCTGTCCTCCGAGTTCAAACTTGCAGGGGTGAGAGTAAGATATGCAGTAACAGCTATACTTTAGGACACATGGTGCCTTAAAAGCTACACAGCGCCAGAGTTCAGAAGTGGGAATAGAGTGCCGGCTAGTGAGATGTGAGAGATTTCATCACACAACTACAGGCAGGCATCTGGCAGGTCCCTAGAAATACTGGAAATGATAAGTTTTCCCAACTAGATTGGAAACTCCTACTGCTACCCCTACTTACCCCTCACCCCAGCCTTGCTCATCCTAACCAGAAAGCCTGTCAGTCATGTCTGTTATGTTATTAAACAGGGATAACTGACTTAATTACTTTAAAGGTTTCTTTCAATCCTACTCCGGCATTACCAGTGTTTCTAGCTTAAATTCATGCCCAAGAAGATGAGGTGTAAGGGCCTTCCTGACAGTGGGTAATTTTCTAGTAGAAAATGACCCTTTCACCTTGGTGTGTTCTAAGCAGGTGGGATGACCCTCACTGAAAGGAGCAGCTAGGAAGTTTTCTTTTTGTCCTGCTTTGTGTTTTCAGGGTTGCTCTCGGCCCTGGATCTCGTTGAAGTCAATCCTCGGTTGGCCGTGTCAGAGGAGGAAGCCAAGGCTACAGCCAGCCTGGCAGTGGATGTCATTGCTTCGAGTTTCGGGCAGACGAGGGAGGGAGGGCATATTGTCTATGACCAACTTCCTACTCCCAGCTCACCAGATGAATCAGAGAGTAAAGAACGTGTAAGAATTTAGGGAATACTGTTTGTTGACACATGTGTCACAGTGGGCTAGAACCGTGAGGCGTTTGCAGTGACAGATACTGAATGATCATCTGGGTCAATACTGCCTTAATGAGAACATTTGTGCATTCTCACAATTGTAAAGTTTCCTTCCCTTTCATTTTGGTGACCGATAATAGTACTGTACATGTATTTGGTTTTTTGACGCTCATAGGGTATTAATATGTTGGAGCACTGTGTAAACTTAAAGAAGTCATAAAGGACATTTATTACCTTGGTATATCATACGGGTCTTATTACTGTTCCTTCACATTTCAGTGGTCTTCCGTCTTCCTCCCTCCACCCACAGTCTGGCTACACAGTGCCTTCTTGAACCGCTAGTTCACAGCAGCAGTAAGATTTTTTTCCACACCTTTAACACCATTCATTCACAGAGTCACAGTTCTGGTCCACAAACCCTTCCCTATAGGAGGTTTAGTGCCTGCGAAAGAATTTGTAATAAACCAGGCCTCCCAGAATGGCTAGCTCCAGTAAGATGACGATGGAAAGCAGCAGCTTGTTGGTTGTCACTCTACAAAGAGAAGCAAAGTGGGATGCAGTCAGAACTCTGGGTAACCTTCTTTCTTTCCATTCTTAATACTGAGGAGTTTGACCTGGGGCCAAGGCAGGGTACTGTGAGGCAGACTGAATTTTTGTTTGATCATGTAGCCACTTAGTAACCTTGTAAATAATTACTATCTACCTCACAAAAATATTGAAAAATGGGGCAATAAGGTACCAAAACATACAAATGTTTTTTTCTAAAATGTCTTCAAATAGTAATTAGTACTTCACTTTAAAAGTAGTTTTTCTATGATGGGCTAATTAGAAAAATAGTAAATGTACATGTGAAAAAGTAGACCATATTTTAAATCAGTTGAATCAGATTTCAAAGTAGAAGTTCACTACCTAACCATCTACAGCTCTGAGGACACATTAGGAGAAGGGGTGGCGGGAGACTCCAGGGTCCAAGTCCAGCTCGGGTACAAGGAGGTGGTCCTGCTTTAGGATGAGTAACTAGAAGTTGGGAGTGCCTTTCAATGTCTTCTCAACTTCTTCCCTTTCTTTCTCTATAAAGGTAGAAATTTTTCTGACACTCCTATACTCTAACACAAAGAATTGAAATCGGATTTCTTCCTGCTCCACAAGGAACTTACAACTGTTTTGGAAAATCTCACTCTCTTGCTAGTTCCATGACTTGGTTATAGTCTCACTCATACTACCTACACCGACTCACCCCCCAAATTCAGCCTCAGTGCCAATACTTCCCTTCTGCCCATGGCTCTGCTGCTGTCAGCACTTACCTAAAGGGTTTTTTCTGAAGTCAGCTCCTTGCTAACAAGACAGAACTCCCAAATAAGGGCTGACTCCAGAATCAAGTATGAAGCCATAGCAGTGAAAAGTTTTCTAATTAAGTTTTTACAAATTTATTTCCAGGAATATGAAGCTCTGTTCCCATGTGCTATCTTCTCTAAGGAATGTAAACTGGGATGAAAAGTCCTTCCAGTGGACCAGTTTTACATGGCTCCAAATCATAGCAGCATATATACTTCCAAAAATGGATTTTTTCCTGGGATACTTAACTATGTGATACTCTTTATTTCTTCTGTTTTATCAGTACCTTTGCAAGTCACAGTTTAAAGCTTTGACATTTTCAGCTGAAAGATTAGAATTAAGAGAAATTAATTCTGTGACTAATTTTTAAAACTTACTTTCTGGACATTGAGCGGAGAATCTTCCGACTTTTGCTCAAGTTTTCACTTGTATTTACCAGCTGAGAAGAGAAAATAGCAATTATTTTCCTCTTCTTACAGAAGTACACACCGTAGAACTGAACCTGAGTAAATTGATGGGTGTTAAAGGGTTTATGTTGAAAAACTCCCAGAAATCAAATCAATTTAAATGATGGCCTCTGTAAACAGAAGAAACTGGAAAGGACAAGATACTTTAATACTTATCAATAAGGCCAGGAATGACTGTATCCCAAGGCTGCTGTGAGGAGACCTCTGGGACTGAGCTAATCCTTCACTGTGGCTATACAAAACTAAGTCTTCAAGTGTACCTTGCCAGTAACCGAAGTAACTCTGAGCAACTTAAGATGTGAATTTCATCAGCCAAACTCCAGAGAGCCTCCTGAGCTAATGTTTGTTTTTACAGGCTGGTGGAGTACCACTTTTGAGATCTGGTTCTTTTTCCTTTTTTCTTTACCCTTTTAAGAGATACTTACATTGAATTATGAAAGGAATTAATCTTTTTTTAAAAGCCCCTTTTCCCCCTTTTGGTTGCCTGTTACTAACCTATATAGCTGGAGGATATTTCAACAGATGCCACCTGCCATCTGTTCCTGTTCACCAGTGGCCTTGGTAAGTTGATCTCTCAGCTCATTCCTCAGCTTTTAAATTCAACTAATCCATCTAGTAAGTTCAAAAGTAAAAATAAATAAACCATGCAATCTGCAAACAAGCTGCTTTCTCTGCAGCTTACCTTGAATTTAGTACTTTACTGTGAATTTTCACTAAGGAGGGTGATACTTGACTTGATTTTAAGTTGTCAAAATCATTCTGACTTGATTTTAAGAGTGGAGAATTATGGCTATTAATGTGGGAAAATAACAGCTCATTGTGGGGATTTGAGATGACTTTCTCATATCTAAGTCTTGCCCACAGTATCTGTGTTTCATTTATCTGCCTCATGCTCTTAATACAGCATTCCATTGGCAGTTTTTAAAATTCCTTTGCAGATGGTACAGAAAGCAAGAAATAAGTTGTTTTTCAGAGCCTCTTAGAGTGATAGTAGAGAGAGGCCACAGCATAGTCATCATTTGGCCTGAGGATTTCGTTTTCTCACAGTGATCTCCCTTCGTGTGTAGTAGTAGTGGTGTTAGTTGCTCAGTCATATCTGACTCTCTGACCCCATGGACTATAGCCCACCACGTCCTCTGTCCATGGGACTTCCTAGGCAAGAATACTGGAGTGGGTTGCCGTTTCCTACTCCAGGGGATCTTCTCGACCCAGGGATTGAACCCCTGGCTCCTATGTCTCCTACACTGCAGGCGGATTCTTTACCACTGAGCCATCAGAGAAGTCCATGATCTCCCTTACCTTAGGTTAAGAAGAGTCCAGGATTAAACCTCTATAAATTGTCAGTAGTACTATTTTATGACATGTGGAAAATAGCCTTGGCTCTAAATGACAGGAAAGCTAGAATCTTTTAAAGCAAATGTTGCTTTCATAAGAACATCAGGTGTTCTACTAGACGTGTGAGAAACAGAAATTTAGTTCATAATACAGGACCTAATAAAAGGATGGTATGGTTACAATCCTATTTGACAATCTTCAATAGATGTAGAAACTGGGTTTTCTGCAATCTCATTCCCCCTGCCCAATGACCTCTAAACCTTACAAGTAAAATTACTTCCAAGGGATATATTTTAGTCAAGCAAATTACGAACAGAGAAAAGCATAAGAACCTAAAAAAATCATACCCTGAATTTGGAACTGTGGTAGCTTCTGACAGCAGCAAAGCATCAGGGTGTAATGGGCCCACCTATTTTCCCCATTCTTGCCCCTCTCCCTATCCACCCAGACTTACTCTACTCTTGGTACGTTCCAACTGGTCACGTTGCTCCCCCAGCTCTTCTATGATTTCTGAGCCAATCTGGTCAGTCTCTGCGGCAATACGATGAGAACGCTCAATACTCTGGGTGGCCCGGTTCAGGCTGTCAGTGCCTTGCAGAAGCAATGCCCTTTGAGACTGTAGGCGATTCTGACAGGAGTATGGAAGGGAATTGTTAGACTTCTTCCATTATAAATGGATTTATAAGAAGGGATACAGTGTGCAGTAATTTTCATTACTTGTAAGACAATCAAAGATGCTAATGAATCAGACAACAAGAGAACCTGGGGTTAAATCTAGGATCACAATACCTCCCAGTCCACTGCTTGTTACACTTAAGTGAGGCAAGGAAAGGATTCAAAACACCACAGCATCTTCCTTGTGCTCCTGATGAATCTGAACTGACTCATGTGCTTCCTGGACTAACAACTTCTGAGAGGCAATGGTCCATATCTGGGATGCAGTAGCTACCTGAAAATGCATACATCCTATCATTTTGATAGGGCAAACCAACTAAACTCTATCGCCTTAGAAATAAGTGTAATTCACTGAAAGCTCCCATTGATTGATACTGTGTGACCACGAATAAGCTATTCCTTTTCAGCACACACAGAAATCACTTAAAAGTGTCAGAGACTACTACTCTCTGGAAAAAAGTAGCTACACTCTTGGTAAGCATCCAAAGAATTTCACCTTAGGCCAAACACAGAAAACAAATACTGAAGTTGTTACACTGGGGATTTGCTCTCAGGGGAGGTAGTATCTGGGGCCAACTTAAGCACCCTATTTCTGAAAGTCCACCAAGGTATATCATTCCACCTATTCCTAAGCACAGGAGGCATGAGGACCGAAGCAGCCTTTGTCAGGCCAGAAATAACTACTGACAGAAATGGAGGCAGCTCTAAGTTCTCAGCTCTTCAGAGCATACATGCGCACAAACTCTGGAAAAGGGGTCAGCTCACAAGGCCTATTACTGAGCAGGTGACCATTAGCACTCGATACCACCATTAAGAAGCCGAAAGATGTGTTTCCAGATCAGAAGCAACAAGAAGGCTTTTTCACTTCATAATAGCATACAGACAACTGAGTGAGGAAACCACTGAATGAGGCTGAAATGAACCCCAGTTCACGATGGCTTAAAAGCAGCAGGAAAACAGCATTTTTAAACATAAAAGATAAGGGTTTTCAAATGATTGGGCTTAAGAAAGAGTAGGGAGAGACAGTAAGGTCACATGAATCAACCCCAGATTTGGAACAGTAATTCTACTGAAAGTTTACATACCTATATTGTTTTTATTCTGAAACTAATAATTTTAAAGCAAAATTATTGCTTGGAATTACCTTCCCCTCTTTGGGTTTTGGGGCTTTTTGGGTCACAGATGACCAAAGTCATTGTACACGTTTCATCTCACTTTTAACAAGTGCTACTTGCCTGCATTTTCCCACTCTCCTTTGAAAATTTTACATCATTCTCAAATAGTCTAGTTTTCACATCAGAAATGTCAGGCCAGTATCATTTGAATATCTCTTAAACTGTATTTAGGATGCTTCATGAAATAGGATTTGTTTAAGACTGTCATGAGCCATTCTACATCCATACAGTCTGCACTAGTGGGCCCCCTTCCACTTCTCTCCCATGTTATCAGCCAGGCCATTTCTACTTGGTGCTGTGGAATATCGTCCCAAATGTAACACATGAAATTTAACCTTTGTGAAGCTTTTCTCCTTTACCTATCTAGCTTCTTTAGACAGTTTGAGAATACACATTTTCAATTTAGTAGTCTAATTTTATAAATGAGAACACTGGAGGCTAGAGAGGCAGCCTGACTCACTTTCTATTATGATGAAGTAAGGCGTCAGCCCCCTTTTTGAGAAGCATCCTGCTTTCTCTACTGTATCTGGGCTATTGGGCCATCTTGATACAAATGTAAGGGAAAGCGTGGGTTACTTTTATAACAATGCTCTGATAAGTTAAAATCCTATCTGAACTCTGGGGGGATATGTGAGAAAGAAACTGGATTGGTGGTGATTCAGACTACAGAGTCCAGGTGTAATATGAATAGGTAACACTTGTTTATCACCACTACCCATCAAGCACTGTTTTATACATAAAGGATACAAAACAATCTAAACAGGTAAATTGTTTGGAATGATCTGCATTAAATTCAGTAGAGGTAGGCACCCAAGGGGAGAAGGGAAACTGGATGCAAGAAAGAAGATGGAAAAGACCAGGCAAGTATGCACTGATAACATGAACTGTACTCCACAATTCGGTTAATCATTGTGCCACAGACCCACAGGGCAAAGACGGCTGAAGGCTGAAGCTCACCATATGCTCGTTCTCCACAGCGTATGTGCCATATTTCATGTCTCCTCGGGCCCCAGGAGTGGCTGTCAAAGGCGTACTTCTCACTTCCCGATGGAGTCTGGCAAGGTCCTTCCGGTAGGTTCGCAGCTTAGACATCATAGGGTTACGAAAAGACAGGGGTGCATAACGCAGTTCCTCTTCCATCTCTGCCAACTAGGAAGGCAGAAAGTAGTAAGTAGACGGCCTGCTTCTATTCTCTCTCATATGGGTAATATGTCTAGCTTGGACTAATCAAACCATAAGCAATCTTAAATAAATACACAACATATGGCCCAGGAGGGCAGGGACCACATGTGACACCTTGACTTCATTACTGAGTGCTTGGCACAGTGCCCAGCAGGCACAGAACAGGTCTTCAAAAAGTATGTGATGAATGAGTAAGAAAACTAACAAGTACCTTATAGCTTATTAAACATTTTGACATATATTCTCTCTCATTTAATCCTCACAACAGATCAAAAAGGTAGGAAATACTTTTACTTCATTTATGAGACTTGAAGAAACCTGTTCAAGGTTACATAAGTCAGGATTCCAGATCTTCATACTCTTTTCAGTATACCAAGTTCTTAGCCTGTTATGGTTCAAGTGCTATCACGAAGCACTTAGGGACCTACTGTACTAAAAATGATTAGGGGTATGGCATCAAGGTTCTTCCCTTCTTCTACCTGAAAATCAACTGTTTGTGTCCATGTGAGAATAACCAGGGGTCCAGATCATTTCCATTTTTCTGGAACAAGTAAATTGTAACACACAGACTCATTTGTAAGAGGCCATGAGTCATTTTCTTCTGCTTTGGATGGCTAGAGTAGGACTGGTTAACTTTAGAAAATGCTGGGGTGGGAGGTGGGAGGGGGATTCGGGATTGGGAGCTTGTGTGCACCTGTGGTGGATTCATGTCGATGTATGGCAAACCCAATAGAGTATTGTAAAGTTAAATTTAAAAATAA
>SJYV01015922.1:568740-594715 GCA_006410875.1 Neotragus pygmaeus | reverse complement strand
TCCAGAGAGACGTTGTGGGATGGGAGGTGGGAGGGGGATTCGGGATTGGGAGCTTGTGTGCACCTGTGGTGGATTCATGTCGATGTATGGCAAACCCAATAGAGTATTGTAAAGTTAAATTTAAAAGTAAATAAATAAATTAAAAAAAAAAAAAAGAAAAAAGAAAATGCTACCAAGATGTTAACTGAAAAAGAGGCCTAGCTCTGTAACAGATATTACAGATACATGCCCAGTAATGCAGAGGTATTAGAAAAGTTTCTGGTACTCCCATTATGAAGGTGATAGTCTCCATAGTCTGGTAGGCTGATCCTTCAAATACACGCAGAACAGAAAAAAGGATGCAGGTGGGCTTAACTTCTCAAAACTTCATTGGAATAAAGGAGTTATTCTTCAACAAACAATAAAGTTTTCTGGCTTAAAAAGAATTCTTCAGTCTACTCTGGGGTAGCAGATACTAGAGGCAACTATTTCTTTGGAGTGCTACCAGAGACCAAGATTTTAGCTCCAGCCTCCTAAAAGGGTTTGCTAAAGCTAGACACAATGTGACGAAGACAGAGGACTCTTACTTCTAAAAGGTTAAGAGCAAAACTTGCTTTTTCTTGTTAAAGAAAAGTCACAGGTTAAATGAGCAGTTCTTAAACTGCTTAGCAACCTGGACCAACTTCTGATAAGCTTTGGGTCCTGACTGAGAACTCATCCTGACCACGCATGCCTTGCCCAAGGTACCAAAACCTATTTTTTAAAACAAGGCAATGTGAGTAGGAACCACCTCTGAGCTCCATTTTCTGTGACAGTAAATTTAACAAAGGAGAGTAAGTTATCTTAATGGCCAGCTTTTAAAATGTGCTTTCAAAAGGCCACCCAGGTAAAAGGAGAATGTCCTTATTGTATCAGCAATGTTTTAGCAAGGACTCAAGTTTCAAGTCTTCAAGTTTTACTCAATACCCATCCCCANGAGAGTAAGTTATCTTAATGGCCAGCTTTTAAAATGTGCTTTCAAAAGGCCACCCAGGTAAAAGGAGAATGTCCTTATTGTATCAGCAATGTTTTAGCAAGGACTCAAGTTTCAAGTCTTCAAGTTTTACTCAATACCCATCCCCATCAACTGGCCTCATTTAGTAAGAAATAATCGAAACTAAGGTCAATAGACAGGAACAGTTAAATCTGTGATCATAATGTCATAAGCATTATTTCTGGCAAAGACCAACAAACAGGAAGAGGAAATAAGGACTTGTTCCTGTTCTCACCGTTTCATTTGCTTCCTGTTGCTTTTCATCGAAATCTCTGATCAACTTCTTCTTCTCTTCTGGAAAAGATAGATGAGTTTTAAATACTCAATCCTGCTTCCAAACATTTATTTGTAGAGAACATACCGTCTGCTTAGAATATACTCCCCATTTCCTTCCTGGGGGCACCCTACCGTACTTAANGTTTATATACCTCTCTAGAAAGACTCAGCGAGGTACATATAAGCTCTAAATGATACTCAGAGAGATGCCATTTCAATGAACTCCCGAGGCTATGCACTTGTAGAGAGTCCCATTACCAGCATAAATGATTATTCCCTTACCAAACTGGACTATGGGCACTTTATCGCCTCTGAGCCAGGAGTACCAGGCTTGGGAGCACCCTGTCCAGCTGTGTGCCCGCTAATACTTGCTGATACTATACACGCCTCGTGGTGACTGTGCGGCCCCAGTGAGTGACCTCTATGGAGAATTCACTCTGCCATCTGCATGGTTATGCTTACACAATCAACCCATCTCTGCTCACAATAAAGGTTTTTAAAAAGTAACTTTATTTATTTGGGCTATGCTGGGTCCTCGCTGCAGCAAGCGGGCCTCTCATTGTGGTGGCCTCTCTCGTGGAGCAAAGGCTCCAGGAAGTGAGGGCTTCAGTGGTTGAGGCTCCGCAGCTCTGGAGCACAGGCTCAGGAGCTGTGGGGCACGGGCTTAGCTGCTCCGCAGCATGCGGGATCTTCCCAGACCAGGGACGGAACCCACATCTCCTGCGTTGGCAGGCAGATTCTTTACCACGGTGCCACCAGGGAAGCCCAGATATCACTTTTATATCCATTTTACAGGGAGGAAACCAACGTTTAATTGTACCTGGAAATGTTCTTCGCTTCAACCAATGAACAGTTTACAGTTAAGATGTATTCAAACATAAGCCACCAGTCACACTGTCTCCTCACACATTCACCCAAAGCCTGCCTTTATCCTGAATATTGATTTCCACCTTTTGTTTCAGTTGGCATCCAAGCTACTCTGCTGCCACCTGTTGACCAGCACGGAGAACTGCCTGACTCAGTATCTTTCTCCTTCTGGGACTGGTTTCTAGGGCAGTGAAAGTCTGTCTTCCATTCCACTTATTCCTAGTTTTAAAGTGTCCATTTTATTCCCTACAACACTTAATGCATATTATTTACATCTAAAGAAGAGATGGTCATGAGATTGATCCATGTAAGTAAAACACTTACTCTAAGAAGTGTAGTCCATTCGTTGTAAAATTTCAGTCGTCCCACGTACTGAATGGGTTTCTTTGCTGTAGCGAATGCAAGTGGAATGAGCAATGGAGATGTGTAACAATTTTTCCTGAAGGAAGAAAGGTTTAGCTCTCTGTCCCCTCTGCACTCCACACTCTTCTCCTGCATGGTCTGACGTCCATAGTGTTCGATTCGCTCGAAGCTGTTGCATGATGAGGATGCTTTTGTCCGAGTCTTCACTCAGTACATCAGATTCTATCATGGCTTCACCAAAAGTGGTTTCAGCCAGTATGCAAGCAAACTCTGGGTTACTCAGGATTTCACAGTAAACTATAGAAAAGCTTAGAGCCAGTCCAAGGTCGACTGGGTGAGTAGGTTGCATCTATTCCATGTTCATATCTAATGCCTTCTGGGAAGCTCCTTGGGAATCATCTATAGTTTGTTTTTGCTCATCACCTTATGGAAGTAGTCTCCATTTTCAGATGAAAAATCACTCTCTGGGTCAACCAGGTTGGCATTGGCGTTAGTTATACAACAATCTCAGGGTGGGGGTACAGATGGTTCTCAGTTCAGACTCTGCGTTTCCCCAGTAGTTCTTCAGTTCAGTTCAGTTCAGTTCAGTCGCTCAGTCGTGTCCAACTCTTTGTGACCCCATGAATTGCNCGGTATTATCACTGGCATTTAAGTGGCCAGGGAACAAGAGTACCTATGCTAGGGACAGTCCTGCATAACAATGATCTGGCCCCAAAGACCAACAGCATTCCTACCAAGAAAGAAAACAGGTCTAAATTATCGTCAATCTTTTTTCACCAACCCTAACAAAGGGACCAGGCATGCTTTGATCATTAAGAATGTTTAACAATACCAGTTCTCAGAAGTCTTCATCCCCACGGTAAAGCACATCTCTACATTAACACTTATCCACTGCTTTTCTGCAAAATATATTCAAAGCCCACCTACTTTGCTCTCTGGAGAGCCTGCAAGACATACAGCACAAGTTTCTTAGCCATACCCACGGGCAGGGGTATAGGAAATTATCTAAAATACCACTGACTCACACAGGGGAAAATGTCATTCCTTGTTCAATCCTTTGCATCCTGTCATTTTAGTTCTCTCATATCTTTAATACCTAAAAACTACTAATCTCCTCTTTAAAAAAATAGAACAGGCTTTAGCCTCAAAGCAAGGACGTCAAACTAAACCAGCACTGTTTTGTCTTCATTGTAGCTTTTCTGATCATATAGCTAGGTTCTATAGATTTTCCATCTAAGGCAGTGATACAAAATGTCCTTTTAAAGTAACTTTAAATGTTAAATGCATTTTACATGAAATACTGATATAAAGGAAATAATTACAGTAAAAATGGTGCTTAGACACACTACAATGATGAACTGAGTACCTGGTAAACTTTGTATGGGGGGAAGTGCTGGGGAGTAAATGAGCTTGGGTTTTGGTCTTAGCTTTGGGCCTAACTCAACATGTAAGCCGGATAATTCTCTTCATCTTTGTGGGACCTAACCTCCCTCCTCGGCTAGGAAATGAGGAGGCAAATCACACCTAAGAAGCAAAAATTAGCCCTATTTATGAAGAGTTTGGTTTTTTTCAAATGTATATACCAAAATGAATGTTCTCCCTGGAAATCTAAACATTATCTACTTATTACCACAAAACTGTCACTGTTTATAATAGTTTTTGAACTCATCTTTTGGGATTACATTCACAATCTGGGATACTTTTTTAAAAATTGTGGTAAAATACATATAACATAAAACTTACCATTTTGATCATTTTAAGTGTACAGTTAAGTGGCATGAAGTACATACACAATGTTGGGCAACCATCACCGCTATCCATCTATAGAACCTTTGCATCATCCCAAACTGAAACTCTACACCCAGTAAACACTAACTCCCTACATGCCCTCCCATCAGACTCTGGTAACCATGATTCTGCTTTCTGTGTCTATAAATCTGACTACTCCAAGCACCCCCATATAAGAGGAATCATACAGTATTTGTCTTTTGTGTTTGACTTATCTCGCTTAGCATAAAACCTTCAAGGTTCCTCCATACTGTAGCATGTAGGAGGACAGTCCATGTGTTTTTCACTCAATGTGATTTCTAAATAAAAGCCAGCACTGCTATTAACTGAAGAAAGAGCAATCTTTACCAATGCCAAGAAAACAGTAGAGTAAGGCCTATAAAGGGATGGCATGTGGGTACTCAACATGCTGTCCTAAGATTTTCTAGGATAATTTTGTTTACCCTGATTTTCATCTCACACCTTGACTTTCAAACCCAATCCCATGTTGGAAGTAACACCACTGTCATGCTTTATATAGATTTTACATTGTGTTAATCACATAGCATCTAGCATGTCAGTTGTCCACTATTTTTTAACGTAAATCACTTGGCTGTATATATTCTATATTCTCAACTTGAGCTCACTCTCCCTCTGAGTAGAGGAATTTACTTTTTCTTTTATACATCCCATAGGTTCTAGAACTCTAAACCTCATAGGGTGCTTCTTAGACACTGTTATTGCCTGCAAGAGTCAAGTGACAATCCACCCTTTACTAAGCTGCATTCATTGTCATGCCCATTCCCTTAATATGTATTCCAGGTGAACTATTTTTCACCACACACTGCTCACAACGCACCACCCACCCCCTCAAAAGGAGAAAGTTCAGACCAGCCATGAAATTACTACCACGAGTGAAAGTGTTAGTTGTTCTTTGCAACCCCATAGACTGTAGCCCATCAGGCTTTCCTGTTCATGGAATTCTCCAGGCAAGAACACTGGAGTGGGTAGCCATTCCCTTCTCCAGGCATCTTCCCTGACCCACAGATTGAACCTGGGTCTCTCACATTGTGGCAGATTCTCCATCTGAGCCAGCAGGAAGTGCCAAAGCAGCCTTATTATCCTTGAGTGGGCTGTGTTTCCACCCATCAGCAGTGAAATAATATCTGCAATCAAGAATGGCTACTTCCATGGAGAGCTATCGTATTATTTTACAATAAGCATTTACAAAAGTGTTGAGTGCCACCACTCCTCTGAAGAGGCACATCTCCAAACACAAGCACACTCACTCACTTCTGAGCCAAGATGACAGGGTTCTATAAGTGCATTCTGGTCCTAGATTTTTCTACATCCCTGTTAATCCTAAGTTCTCCTCATTTAATCTTTGTTAAAAGATATGAATATCTGCTTTCCTAAGAGACAAATTCTAGAATAATTCAAAGAATGCAGCTGTATAATAAGAATTGGGGTAGGGGGACGGCAAGGTAGTCCACAGAGTCTTGATCCTTTCACTAACTTCCCTGCATGATTCTGTTATTCTCAGTCTTTTTGGAATACTCTACTCTCTGATTTCAGAAGACATATATTCTCCTAGGAGTACTCTACAGCCTATACACTTTTAAAGATTCAAGAGATGGAACCCCTACCCAACTGAGAGGTATCGATACCTATTCCTTTATGCTTTGCTCAGAATTGTGAAATTAATCAATGTTAAGAGCTAAGATGGCCCTCAGAAATCGTCGAGTCTAACCTCATTTTACAGTTGAGGAAACCAGAGCCTGGAGAAACTGTCTTCCCCAAGACATAGAAAAGAGAAGATGTGTAGCAACACTAGTTACAGAATGCAAGTCTCCTGACTATGGCACTGTACACCATGTACACGATGGCACCGAGGGGTATGTTCATGCTCCCAAGGTACACAGGTATAATCTTTTCAAATCGCTTCATTTTTTAGGGAGCTAGAATTAACACTACAATCAACTACAAAACAGCAAGACTGATACCAGATAGAATGGACACCGGAAACTCATAAAGAATGCACTACTCTAAATAACACTATTCCTGACCCCTCATGTCTTTCCAAACCATTCACATGTGAGTCACTCACTCTGCAGCCGAATGTTTGGTAAACTAGGTGCATGGCAGCACAATGTCTCAGACACGGGATAAAATGGAAACAGCCAGCTCTGAAAGTGCGAGAGGAAGCCCACCTCATCTCAACCAACGTGGCAGCCTCTCCATCTTGTAGAAAAAGAAAAGAAGGTAGCTCAGTCATGTCCAACTCTTTGTGACACCAAGGACTATACAGTCCATGGAATTCTCCAGGCCAGAATACTGCAATGGGTAGTCTTTCCCTTCTCCAAGGTATCTTCCCAACCCAGGATCAAACCCAGGTCTTCCGCACTACAGGTGGATTCTTGACCAGCTGAGCCACTTGTTCAGTTCAGTTCAGTTCAGTTGCTCAGTTGTGTCCAACTCTTTGTGACAGAAAGGTCGTTGTTGAATCACGACACCGGGATTCTTGGCCTCCGGAGGAGAATTCAATCCGGGGCCAGAGACGAGGCTTGATTGCTCAGAGCTTTTGTGTAATAAAGTTTTATTAAAGTATAAAGGAGATAGAGAAAGCTTCTGACAGGCATCAGAAGGGGGCAGAAAGAGTACCCCCTGCTAGTCTTTAGCTGGCTGTTATATAGTCACCAGCAGTCTGCTAATGTCTCAAAACTTAGAATGGTCCCAGGCCCCTCACCCATAAGATGTATTTTGGGATAACCTTGGCTCCAAATGGTTTATCCTGGGCCATAAAATGATTAACTTGAATCTTGAAGAAGGGCGGATCACCATACAAATAGTTTCATTTACATAGATTAGAGGAACAATATCGAAGTATAACATACTGGTTTATCAAGTAGGTTCTGAGCCCAAAAGGCGGAACCGACTTGAAGACAGAGTTTGGGGTAAATGCATAGTACATTAGCATAGCTTAAGACAAGTATTTCCATAAGAAAAAGGCAATGGTTAACTTCAAGTGAAACCAGGTGTCATCATGGCAACACAGAATTTTAAGAGAAACCTCCTTTTAAATTTGTATAGAGAAGGAAAAAATATCTCTAGTCTGTTTCCTCCTGCCTCTTATACAACCATTCAACAAATATTTATAGAGCACCAAGTATGTACTAGGTATTGTTCTAGGTGCTTGAGTGCTAAGTCTCTTCAGTCATGTCTGAAGGCTTTTTCCTCCGTTTGGAGACCCCCGGCCTTCCTGCCTGTTACCCTCTCAGGACCCCATGAATTGCAGCACGCCAGGCCTCCCTGTCCATCACCAACTCCCAGAGTTCACTCAGACTCACGTCCATCAAGTCAGTGATGCCATCTAGCCATCTAGCGGTTTGAATTTTCACAGCCCCAGAATGACTCATCTCGGTCCATTAGAACTGTGGAAATAACTTGTTTCACCAGGATCTTTAAAATCTGTGATTAATCCTTTTGGTGCCCCCTTGCAGCATTTCTAGGACCTACATCCTCTTTGCAGACCTCATTGTTAACCTGGATCTCACACCATAAAGGAAATTAAAGCATCAGATCCCTCTAAGCCTGGTTCCTCAATTATAAATAAGAAATATAACAGCACTGACCTGTATAGTTGTCTGAAAAAGACAATACACATAACAAACATGCAGCAAATGCTAAGCACATTAGGGCTCAACAAACAGTGACTACCAGTGTTTTTAAAGGAAATTCCTAGGTAGGAAGAACTAAGCAAAAACTACATTTAAAGAATATGAAGTGTTGGAAAGATTAAAATTCTGCAGTCAGTGAGTAACTGTGTTTACCAACCTGCTACATATGGTCCTCCATAGTTATCATTTTTTCTGGTTTCCAAAATAATGGAGTTTTGTGTATAGCAACTGAAATTTAAGTGAATTACAGTGAAAAACTGAATAATTTTACAATGTTCATTACAACATGTGGAGAGATGCCTTCAGGTGCTACGAAACTAAAACTAGAAATCATGACTATAGGTACTTACTGTATTAACTGGATAAGAATTTACAGCAGCCTGAGATATGTGGAGACTTCTTCAGATGCTGCAAAACTAAGACTACAAATTACTGTTGTGGGTGTTTAAAGTAATAATGGATTAATAAGTATCACAAATGCTAATGGACTGTCACTTCCATACAAACTTCTAAAGGAGGACACATTGTCTGTTAATCCTATCCTTTTTAAAAAATAGGTGTATACATTGATTTTAAAAGTGATGACAATATGGAAAACATGGTAAATAAAAATCACCTTCAGTTTCAACATTTAATCATAATTGATAGTTACTATTTTCTTCCCGACAATTCACAGTATTTATACAACCATTCAACAAATATTTATAGAGCACCAAGTATGTACTAGGTATTGTTCTAGGTGCTTGAGTGCTAAGTCTCTTCAGTCATGTCTGATTCACTTTGACCCTATGGACTGTAGCCTGCCCCAGGCTTCTCTGTCCATGGGATTTTCTAGGCAAGAGTACTGGAGTGGGTTGCCGTATCCTTCTCCATCTAGGTGCTTAGGATATATAATTTTAAAAAACAGACAAAATGTAGAGCTTACAACAGAAGAGGAGGGAACGCTTCCAAAGTCTTTTATGAGGCCAGCACTACATTGATACCAAAACCAGAGAACATCACAAGAAAAGAAAATTATAGGCCAATATCCCTGATGCAAAAATCCTCAACAAAATATTATCAAAAGGAAGGGCATTTTCCACAGAAACAGAACAAACAATCCAAAAATTTGTAAGGAGCCACAAGAGACCACAATTAGCCAAAGCAATCTTGAAAAAGAACAAAGCTGGAGGCATCATGCTTTCTGATTTAAAACTACAGCTGACCCTTGAACAAGGGTATGAATTGGGCAGGCCCCCTTATAAACACATTTTTTTCAATAGTAAATTCTACAGTAGCATATAACCTGTGGTTGGCTGAATCTGCAGATACTGAGGAACCTTGGATAGGAGGGCCAACAAGTTACACTTGGATTTTCAGCTNCCCCACCCGCCCCCAAGACTGGTTATTTACACCAGCCTCAAAAGTTATGATGGCTTTGGGTTGTTAACCCTTTTTGTGCTACAGGTCCTTTGCCAATCTGGTGAAAACTATGGGACTCTTTAGAGAATACTTTCAAGCGTGGAAAACAAAATACTGAGCCATAAAGAAAACTAACTATACTCAGTTTACAGATTTAAGGGTCACAGGTATAAGGTCTCTCATGCCCATCTTGCCACAGTGAAAATGAAACGAGCGAATTCTGAAGGCTACAGGGGATTCAAGAGAGAGATGACACTCCGTGGTGGATCCCTGGGTACCTAAGAGGCAGCACGGAGATTCTGGACGCCGGGACTCAGCCAGCCCTAGGGGGCGTGCCTGAGGATGCCAAGCGAGGAGACGGGAGGGTGGGTCTGGGAAGGAGTTCCCGGTGCTAGCGGAGCGCTGTTCCCTTCGGCTCATCCCACTCCGACCTCACCTGTCCCTGCCATCCCCAGGAGCCGCTCCGGCACCCCTCGTAGGTCTTCATGGAGGCCGCGGAAGATCTCGTGCAGTTTCTCGAAATGCTCCGAGGAGGCGGCGGAGGTGGCCATGGCGCAGGCCGCTCTCGAGCAGCGGGCGCCGAGATTCTGGGCCCAGGGCCCGCTCCTACTCCGCCGTCAGCCGCCCAGCCCCGCAGGCATCACGGCGACGGCCGCCACAGTCGCCCAAGACGAGGCGCTTCCGGGGCCGCGGCGGGGTCCTCCCGGGCCGGAACGCCCACCCCCTGCATGCCGTCACTGACGGCGCGCCGGGCGCCAAAGCCTGACAGAAAGTTAGTCTGGCTCCGTTGCCGGGGAGACTCCTGAAGGGGCGGCGGCGCTTTGGAGCGAGCGGCAGTCTCGGAACCTCAGAAATGCTCAGTCCGAAGCTGTAGGGAAGCCCAACGGCGGAAGGAAGACATGGGCACCCGCGAGCCGGGCGACACGGCCGCCTCTTTCCTGGGCCCCGCCCTCCGCCAAGGGCGGGGGGCGCTGCAGTGCATGCCGGGGGTTGTAGTTCGGCGCGGAAGACGCTCCGACTCGGAAGTCACGAGTTGCCAGAGGAGGTGGTCCTGCTGTAACCGCGGCAGCCGGCGTGACCCTGAAGCGCAGCGGTTAGGGTATCAGTTGACACCTGGCCGTCGTCGTCATTATCATCGCACAGTGTGACTATCCTGATTTCCTCAGTTCACATTCCGGCTGTTAGCTTTCAGTTCTCAGAAGATAGTTGGACCAGGTGTCTGCCTGTCCCCGAGCTGAAAGCACTTTTATTGGGGAGCAGGTGACCGGAGTGACATGCTTTCAGGAGTGGTCCCCGGGCAGCAGTGCGACCCCTCAAATATGCGCTCAGCCTCCTTGGGCTGAGCTCAAATATGGGCTTGCTTATGCAGTCATTCACTCAGCAGGTGTCTGTCAATTTAAGCGTAGCCTTTATGCTGGGTTCTGGGCATGTATTGGTGAATAAAGGATTCACCCTCTGCGCTTGGATAACTTATAATGTAGTGAGCAAGGCAGACCTGGCTTCATCAGGTCTTTTTCCCATTAAGTGTAATGTGTTAACGATTACAAAGCCTTTTGCTGCACTCTGTGGCTTCCCATGGGTTAGCGGGAGAAAATTCCTATTTCCGTTGATTACATGGTTTGCCTATGGAGTTCATTCTGAAATGTTTCCTTGGCAGCCCAATACTGAAGACTGCCCCCACATTAAGATACATTTGACTCTTCAGGGGAAAACGATTTGGTGATGTATATATCTCCTGGGCCTTTATTTTTATTAGACTGAGTTCACTGACCTTTGATTCAACAAACATTTCTTGAGCTCTTTGTGTAGCCAAGTCTGCAGTTGTTAGTAGCAATGTACTATGATAAGTCCCAAGAAAGTGAAAAGTGTCAGTTGCTTGGTCGTATCTAGCTCTTTGTGACTCCATGGACTGCAGCCTGCCAAGCTGTTCTGTCCAGGGGATTTCCTAGGCAGGAATACTGGAGTGGGTAGCCATTCTCTTCTCCAGGGGAGTATTCTTGACCCAGGGATGGAACCCAAGTCTTCTGCACTGCAGGCGGATTCTTTATCACTGAGACACCAGTATTCATTGAGCATTCAGAGATAGCAAAGGCTGGGATTGTTAGTAGCAGTGAATAGCACTGTGTTACAGAAAGGGCAGGTACAGAAAGGAAAGATTATAAATAGCATGGGTTGGAAAAAGTAGTCTTTGAACAGTGTCTTTGAAAGTGGTCTTTAAAAGATTAGTAGAAATGGGTGAATGAACAATCAAATTATCAACAACCCAAGTTAATAACATTTGAATTGAGACTGCACTGTGGCAAACTCTGGGACAAATTATCCTCATGAATGAGGACTGATTGCATAACCATAGTAATGAAAAGTGTTTTCTTCTTTTGACCGTAATTAAACTTTCATTTAATTGCTTTCTTCTGTTGACTCAAATTAAATTTGCTTAATTAGTACAGGTTTTATTCTGGTAAATAAAAACATGGTAAATTATCAAATTTTTTATTTGTCATTGACAGTTCAATATAAATTAAGTAAAATATTAATTCAGTTCTGTACTATTATCAAAAGTTTTCTAATTTTTCCATAAAATGACCATATCTAAATATATAGTTTAATGGTCAAAACAAGTTCAACAAAAGATTATTTACAAATATGAGAAGACTATGGTCCTATGACTCTTTTCTCCACCAAAGTGAAGATGTAATTACTAGTCCAAGAAAATCACAAACTCTACTAAAAGAATGTATTCCAAGCAAGTGATGGAACATGTTTGTGTTCCAATTTCTCAGACTTCCATTATTTTGGATAAACATTCTTCAAGTAAACTATATAGCAGACATTTTAATCTTGTCACGGTAATATAAGGAAATGCCCTGAAAGAGTTTTAAAATGACCATAATTACCAATACCAATCCTTAAGATAATTTTGCTGAATAAAGAATTGGAGGGGGTGGGGGACTGTTTTTGTTTTTCTGCCACATAGGTTGATGGATGCTTGTTAAAACAGTGCCTTATCATGCTTGAACACAGGGTGCTGCTAAGTTGCTGCTAAGTAGTCACCCTCACGGAGAAGGCAATGGCACCCCACTCCAGTACTCTTGCCTGGAAAATCCCATGGATGGAGGAGCCTGGTAGGCTGCAGTCCATGGGGTCGCTGAGAGTTGGACACGACTCAGTGACTTCACTTTCACTTTTCACTTTCATGCATTGGAGAAGGAAATGGCAACCCACTCCAGTGTTCTTGCCTGGAGAATCCCAGGGACAATGGAGCCTGGTGGGCTGCCGTCTACGGGGTCGCACAGAGTCGGACACGACTGACGCGACTTAGCAGCAGCAGCAGCAGCAGTCACCCTCAATTCTTCTATTGCTGGATTTTACCATCTTTCGCTATACATTAAAAAAAAAAAAGAAACACCCTTTTCTAGCCCCTTCATTGCCTTTGCATGCATTACCTTCCAGGATTTTCCTCTTTTTTGGACTTCTTCCCTGCTACCCATGTGCTTCTTGAGTAGAGTTCATTTCCTATTTGTTTCAAAGACTGAGTGACACAGGTCTGCTCTGTCTCTGACCATTTATCTGCACTAGGGTCCACTTTAATACTGTTCCTTTGTGACTATTTTGAATACTCCCGACTGCTTAAAAACACAAGAACACACACAAAGATATACTCAGGGACAATCATTAAATAGCCTTCCTCTTCTGGTTTTCTAAGAGAAAACTAAGGCACAAAGAGGAAGCCTCCATGAATCAGGGTCAGTAAGTGAAGTCAAGTGGCCTCTCTTTTCAAACTGCCTTTTCCACTACCTTCTTGCTGATTTGAGAAACAGGAGAAAAATGGATGACAGTTTAAATTTGATGTTTATTTCTGCCTTTCTGCAAATCTCTGCCATCCAGTAAACTCCACTTTCTTAGAAAAGGAAGTTCTTCTGTGATCTAGGCATGGGAAAGTGTTTTAGCACAGTGGCTTTAGATTGTCAGAGATAAAGTCATGCCACAATCCAGGTAAATGAAGAGCTGAAAGAATTCAGATATTGGTGCCATGGTGGTTTTCTTAAGAAGGACAAACCCTGCCCTTGAGCCAAGCCACTGGGACTCCTGGAGTTTAGCTGAGCCTAAATCATGCCTCCCCTTGAAGGTTGTTTGGTTCAGAAGAACTACATTGTGGACAAAGAGGATAGAAACTAATCCAAAGTGCCATCAATCAACCCCTGCCACAGCTTAGATTCCCCTGGGTAAGAGGCTTCAGAAGGAAAAGATGAGCTTGGAGGTCACCTGAGGGTCTACTTAGCCTATATTATCTCTAGTAATGGGCAGTAATAGGAGCAAAATAACCTGGACAAATGCAAGGTGTTTGGATGAATCCGGCAGTGTACACTGGGCTTTTATCAGGCATCAAACAGGCAAGGTTGGAAGGTTTGCTTTGTGCTCAAGGTTTTGGCCATCCTGAAGGAGAATCATTTTGGTAGGGCGTGCTAAGTAGTCTGCTTCAGGCTTCTCTTGGGTCCAGCTGCCACCATCAGCCAGTCCACAGGGATGCCCAGCAGGTCACAGCTGACGTCCCACAGCCGCCTTGCTACCGTCTCATTACGAGCCTGTGCAGAGACCCATGCCACATGGCAGTCACTGGAAGGGAAAGAGAGAGGCTTAGAACACAGGGTTAGGAATGCAGTCTGCCCTTTGCCTGGCATAAGGAACACGACAGAAAAATAACTCGGGGATGATGTGCTCTGAGTGCTTCACAGGACCAGTGCTTGTCCTATCTCTTCATTCTCCAGTCTTTACCCCAGAGAAAAATGGGGCCAGAACCATTTTGGAGCTCACTAGACCACCTGCGATCAGAATGTTTGTTTGATATATAATACACATCATTTAGTCTTTGTATCCCCCTTATGTGTGTGTGTATATATAAATATTTAATTATAATATCAGTGCCTGGCTGATACCTGTGTATATCCATCTTGTTCAAATATGTCTGTAAGGTCGACTCTGTAAGAAGCTATATGGTATCATGTGGCTGAGATACGACATTGCTCATAGATGCTTGGAGTGATTTAAAAAGTGCTTCTTCTTTCTGCAGTGTACCTACAGTTATAAGTGTTTTAAAACTCAAAGAACAAGTCAAGTCAGCTTCATAACCAACAAAAGAAGGAAAAGATGATAGGAGAAAATAAACGGTAACACGGGGACTTCCCTGGTGGTTGAGTGGTTAAGACACTGCCTTACAGGTACAGGTTTGAACCCTGGTTGGAGAGTTAAGATCCCACATGCCTCATTGCCAAAAAAGCCAAAACAAAAACAGAAGCAATATTGTAACAAATTCAAAATGACTGTTAAAATGGTCCACATTTTAAAAAAAATCGTAAAAAAAGAAATGGTAATAAGGTCCCATCTGTTTCATATACCTTCTCTTCACTGTTGTAATTCCAATTATTTTAAGTCCCCATTAAATACAGGAGAGAGATCCCATCTCTTTACTGCCCAGAAAAGTTTCTCAAGAATAATTCTTTTACTCATTTTTGTATTCCCTGCATCTAGTACACAGCAGGGATTCAATGAAGGGTTATTTTTTTAATGATTGACTAAAGGGGATCACGATCTCTGAAGTCATGTGAGAAACAGTTTTTAAGACTATACCATTTTGGGGGCTCCCCTGGTGGCTCCACAGTAAAGGATCTGGCCTGCCAATGCAGGAGACACAGGTTCAATCCCTGGTCTGGGAAGATTCCACATGCTGCAGGGCAACTAACACCATCCATCAGAACTATTGAGCCTGTGCTCTAGAGCCCAGGAACCTCGACTACTGAGCCTACTTGCCGCAACTACCAAAGTCCACTTGTCCTAGAGCGCGCAGACTCCGCAGCAAGAAAAGCCACTGCAAAGAGAAGCCCACACATCGCAACAAGAGAGTAGCCCAGATTAAATTACTAAAAAAAATCACTATACTCTTTCAGGATCTTCCTAGTGGTGCAGTGGTTAAGAATCTGCCTGCCAGTGGAGGTGACATGAGTTCCATCCCTGGTCCAGGAAAATCCCACTTGCTCCAGAGCATCTGAGCCCACCATGTTTCACAACTACTAAAGACCTCACGCCTGGAGCCTGGGCGCCACAACAATGAGAAGCCCAGGCTTCGCAATGAAGAGTAGCCCTTGCTTGCCGAAACTGGAGAAAGCCTGTACATAGCAATGAAGACCCAGTGCAGCCCCCACCAAAATAAATAAATAATAAATTTTTTTTAAGGGTATAGTGTATCAGACAAATCCTTTCCTATAGGCAATAAAATTCCATTTTCAAAAACAGACACGTTCATACCTGAAATGATTTCCGCTGAGAACTTCTAGACCCTCCGTTAAGGCACAGTATAGGCTGGTCTGGGCTCCCTGCTGAGGGGTCTTGATGAAGAAGGAGAAAATCCACCAGATCCATCTCATGAGGGCTGAGTGCCGAGCCAGTTCAGAGTTGACTGTGCCAGGGTGCACAGAGTACACCGTGACGCCAGAGCCTGATGCTAGGAAGCCATATAGAAAAGGGAAGACAGGACTTGATGATGCCGAATGGCCAAAGAGGGCAGGAGACGTGAACGGACATTTGCCCCCTGTGGACTCTGTTCTCCTGGTGCTGTCACAACCACGCCTCACAGGTTACGATTCAGGCTCAGCGTGGCTATTAACTGTCAGGAAGCAGCAGAGCCAGGACCCGCTCAGCAGCCCTTGACATTGTTGATCACTGCCTTTCTAAAGCTGCCTTTTCACTGATGGTGGCAAATCTCCAGTACTATATGGAAAGATCTCTAAAATACTGTGTTAGAATTTCAGTTCCTTATGTATAGTATACACACAGTTAAATGCACAAGAAAATAATTGGAGAGGTGTACATCAAGTTGTTGACAGTGGTTTCTTGGGGCAGGCGGCAGAGGGGAAGGAAAAGAGGGACAGAGAAGAGTAAGTGAAGGGAGGTTTTCATTTCTAACTCTGTATACTTCCATATTATTGGAACATTTTTTCACAGTGAAAATTATTCATGCATTACTAGATTCATTTTACATGGGACAGCTGGATTAAAACTTGCTAATTATTTCTCTCTCCTGTTGGATGTGAACCACTCCACCCCCAGCCCCTAATCCAGTGTATAGAAAAACATGGGCCCTGAATACATGGCTATTGAATGGTTGAATGAACAACTCTTCATCATGCCCAGGTTTCTTTCTTTGCATCACAGCTTATTTCCCACCTAATCCTCATCCATCAAGTGTCCTTACTTATGTATCCTCTGCTCTTATCTGATCCTCACAGCTGGACCCATCTCTGCACTTCTAGGCCCCCCTAGCACCCTGACCAACTTTTGGTTGATTTTCACCACCCAGTTCTCCTGATCCATCTATAGCTGATAAAGGATATCACACCCTAGGCATAGACTTTCCTCCCCATCTCACAGCTGTTCATGTGGTTTGACACTCCTGTTCCAGTGATGAAGCGCCTGTGTCTGATTCCTTCTGCCTGATCTGCTTGCCTCAAGTCTAAGCACTTCTAACTGTCCACATTGGATTTCCTTACTCTTTATTGGAAATCCACAGTAGACTGTGCTAAGGACCTCTGGTTGTGTCTGGAGACTCCCTTCCTCAAGCATACATTTCCCTTTTATTTGACCCTTTGCTGTTAGGGAGACCCCTTCACCCTCTATAATCCCAGGACCTGTTTTATCCTAGTGTTTGTAGCCAGTGCCAGTTTTGGTCCCTCCATTCTATCTAGAAATCAAAAACCTTGACTTGCTCATGAGGCTTATAATCATAACAATAACCCATGAAGCAGTCCCACTTTACATATGAGGAATTAAGTCTTGAAAAGTTAAGCAACTTGCTGCAGGTCGTGCAGCTAGTAAATACCCAAACCAAGCTTTCAGAATTCCCTCATCACCTCCAACATTCATTTGTGGGCTTGAAAACCCATAGCCTTGGGTATGGGCTACTTAAACCATACCCAAGCAGAGCCATGAAAGCAGATGCTGTCCACCAGATGGGCTCCAGAAAACAGCTCTGCTTCCTGTGACTTTTAGCTACTTCCCATTGACTCATGTCTCCATACTCACTACTTTTAAGCCTACCTTTTAGCCTCCGGGCCAGTTCCTGGGTGAAGAGAATGTTGGCTAGTTTGCTGTGACAGTAGGCTAGACCTGATTGGTAGAACTTCTCGCCCTGCAGGTTATGGAAGTGGATCCTTCCCAGGTGATGTGCTACGGAAGACACATTCACCACCCTCGATGGTGCTGATTCCTTCAGCTTCTCTAGCAACAGGTGGGTCAGGAGGAAGTGACCTATGAAAAAAAGAATTAACAGATTTCAGGGAGAATGTGGGGGTGAAGGGAGTAGTGGTGAGCCAGGCTCCACTATGGGAGACAGAGAATCCAATAATAAAGGCTTTTGCTTCATTAATTCATTATTAACTACAGAACAAGTTCAATGAGAGTTTAGGGACATAGGAACAGCCAAGGACATGAGACATCCTTCTATGATAGAGGTCTAGATTATGTGAATATGAATTCTCCAGGCCAGAATACTAGAGTGGGTAGCAGTTCCCTTTTCCAGGGGATCTTCCCAACCCAGGAATCAAACCCAGGTATCCTGCACTGCAGGCAGAGTCTTGACCTGCTGAGCTACCAGGGAAGCCTTCATGTATATGAAGTCATATCTTATTCCAACTTTGAATAACATCACTGTTGCAGGGAGGAAGCCAATTCTGACCCCATGATGGAACTGTTTCTTTGATTTGCTCTTTGCTGCTTTTGTTATTAAAATCATACAGAATGGTTTGCCTCAGAGAATCCTGCCCCCCTGCCGGCACTTTTAAACTAAAAGTGCCTTTGTTTAGAACCCTGTCCCCCTGTAGATGGCAATAAGGGAGAAATTAACATATCCCATGCCTGAGGCTTGCCATTCCAGCAGATGTTTGCAAGATTAATGGTCTTTTTACTTTGCTTCCTTACCTATCTCCATCTTTGATCTATAATAGAACCTGGCATCCAGACCCTGATAAGATGGTTACTTTGAGGTGCTAGCTTGCCACCTTCTCAGTCTGCCTGTTTCCTTATTAAAGTCTCTTCCTTGCCTCATACACCATGCCTCTCGGATTCATTGGCCTGTTGAGCAGTGAGCAGAGTAAGCTTGGACTCAGTAACAACTGTTTAAGAGCCGATGGCCTCCATTTGATGCCTGCCACAAGGGTGGCTACAAAGAAAGCAACATAGCACCCACTCCAATTAGGTTAAGTTAAAATGAAAGTGAAACACAGATTTTAAAAATGGGGGGAACCTCAAGGGAGCCTGAGCGTTCTGGCAGGACCACATTATTTATTAAATTAATATATTTATGGTCTGTTATGGCCCAGAGGTCCATTCATACCACAAAGAAGGTGCCATATGACCCTAANTGAAGCATAAGGTGGAATCAAGATTGCTGGGAGAAATATCAACAACCTCAGATATGCAGATGACACCACCCTTATCGCAGAAAAAAAGGAGAACTAAAGAGCCTCCTGATGAAAGTGAAAGAGGGAGTAAAAATGATAAAAAGTGAAAATATTAAAACTCAACATTCAGAAAACGAAGATCACAGCATCTGGTCCCATCACTTCATGGGAAATAGATGGGAAACAATGGAAACAGTGACAGATTTTATTTTCNTAAAGAGCCTCCTGATGAAAGTGAAAGAGGGAGTAAAAATGATAAAAAGTGAAAATATTAAAACTCAACATTCAGAAAACGAAGATCACAGCATCTGGTCCCATCACTTCATGGGAAATAGATGGGAAACAATGGAAACAGTGACAGATTTTATTTTCTTGGGCTCCAAAATAACTGCAGATGGTGATTGCAGCCATGAAATTAAAAGACGCTTGCTCCTTGGAAGAAAAGGTATGACCAACCTAGACAGAATATTAAAAAGCAGAGACATTACTTTGCCAATATAGGTTTGTCTAGTCAAAGTTATGGTTTTTCCAGTAGTCACGTATGGATGTAAGAGTTGGACCATAAAGAAAGCTGACTGCCAAAGAATTGATTCTTTTGAATTATGGCGCTGGAGAAGACTCTTCAGAGTCCCTTGGACTGCATGGAGAGTCACCCAATCGATCCTAAAGGAAATGAGTCCTGAATATTCATTAGAAGGACTGATGCTGAAGCTGAAACTCCAATATACTGGCCACCGATGCGAAGAACTGACTTGTTAGAAAAGACTGTGATGCTGGGAAAGATTGAAGGCAGAAGTAGACAGGGATACCAGAGGATGAGATGATTGGATGGCATCACTGACTGGATGGACATGAGTTTGAGCAAACTTCGAGAGTTGGTGATGGACTGGGAAGCCTGGCATGCTGCAGTCCATGGAGTCACAAAGAATTGGACACAACTGAGCGACTGAATTGAGAAAATAAAAAAGCTGACTGTTGAAATAAAGAGTAGTTAGCAAGAGAGCCAAGAAAACCTTTTTAAACAGAGAGAAAAGGGGAGATGAAAAAATGGGGAAAGAAATTTAAAAAGACAAATCAGTTTAGTTCAGTTCAGTTNTTTCTTGCAGATGACCTTTTATTCATCCATCCCCTAGAGAGATGATAGGCTTCTTTGTCATATCCTTGAGCAGCTGGCCTGGGTTTTTTTATCTAAGCCCCTGTACCGTTGACCAGATGACTTTTTGTGGATCCTAGCCTGACGTGGAGCCTCAGGTACAGCAACCTAGCCCTCAACGTCCTGAGGCCTCATCTCTTATCTCTATATGGATATTTGGACTCCAGACCTTCAAGCCCATATGGCGTTCTGGTACACATATGAGATTTTTGGCTTTAGTTCGTACGCATTACTATGACATTTTGGGGTGAATTTTATTTATTTATTTATTTTTGGCTTTGCTGGGTCTTCGTTGTTCTGTGTAGGCTTTCTCTAGTTGTGGCGAGAGGAGGCTACCCTCTTGTGGAGCGAGCTCTAGGAAGGTGCAGCTCACAGGCTTAGTTGCCCCGAGGCATGCAGGATCCTCCTGGACCAGGGCTCGAACCTGTGTCCCCTGCGTTGGCAGGTTGATTCCTAACCACTGGACCACTGAGGAAGTCTGCTATGACTTTCCAAAGTCACTTCTTTTCCTGCCTCTTGAGGATTTCCCTTTGTTACTGATGAGTTCCACTATGAATCCAAAAGTTTTTGGTTGTATCTTGTCTAGCATTTCTAGATGTCAGAGAGGGAGAGAAATCTTTTCATTTTAGCTAAGTCTTCCATGTTGATTGCAAGACCCACAGCATAGTCCCTAGTTGGACACCTACCTTCTAAGAAGCGCTTAGCAAAGGCTCGAATAGATTTAGTATCAGCCAAGTCCAGTTTCCGCACCAACACTTGTTGGTTCCCTGTCATCATCTGGATTTCTCTGGCCACCAATTCCCCCTTTTGCATGTCCCGGCAAGCTAAATACACACGGGCTCCTGTCAACCAACATATAAGAGAGACAGACTGTTGGCTCTGTTTTTGAGTGAGCATCAAAGACTTAATTCTAAAGCTAAATATTATTTTCTACTGTTCGTTTCTAAAAAGGGATTACCCCTACTTCACAAAGATGTATCTGATGAATAAATCAGGAAAGAAAAATAAATCAACATTTTTCATTATGTCCATTATATGTAGAACATGTATAACATTCAGACCAGCAGATCAGTGGGGCCCTTCAAATGTTCTTGAATTCCAAGCCTGGGAGGAAATAATGAAAATGGTCATCATGGCGAGGGATAAAATAACGGTAGCAACAGGAGACAAGGAAAAACAGGCACATGAAAAGATGTTCAATGCTGTTAATTATTAGAAATGCAAATCAAAACTACAATGAGATTATCACCTCATACCAGTCAGGACAGGCATTATTAAAAGTCTACAAATAACAAAAGCTGGAGAGGGTGTGGAGAAAAGGGAACAATTCTGTGCTGTTGGTGGGAATATAAGTTGGTGCAGCCACTATAGAAAACAGTCCTCGGAAAACTAAAATATAGAATTACCATATGAACCAGAAATCTACTCCTANTACAAATAACAAAAGCTGGAGAGGGTGTGGAGAAAAGGGAACAATTCTGTGCTGTTGGTGGGAATATAAGTTGGTGCAGCCACTATAGAAAACAGTCCTCGGAAAACTAAAATATAGAATTACCATATGAACCAGAAATCTACTCCTAGGCATATATTTTGACAAAACTATAATCCCAAAAGATACATGCACCTTTATTTCATAGCAGCACTATTCACAAAAGCCAAGACAAGGAAAAACCCAGATGAATGGATAAAAAAGATATGGTTACATATATACAATGGAATTCTACTCAGCCGTAAAAAAGAATGAAATAATGCCATTTGCAGCAACATGGATGGAACTAGAGATTCTCATACTAAGTGAAGTCAGAAAGGGAAAGACAAATACCATATGATATCACTTACATGTAGAATCTAAAATATGACACAAATGAAGCTGTCTGCAAAACAGAAACAGCCTCATAGACACAGAGAACAGACTTGTAGTTGCCAAGGTGGAGAAGGGAGGAGGTTGCATGGATTGGGAGTTAGGGGTTGGCAGATGAAAACTATTACATATAGAATGGATAAACAACAAGGTCCTACTGTATAGCACAAGGAACTATATTCAATATCCTGAGATAAACCATAATGGAAAAGAATATAAAAAAGAATGTATGTATGTATAACTGAATCACTTTGCTGTACACAAAGTGATTAACGCAAATAAACACAACATTGTAAAATCAACCATAAGGGTGTTAGTCATTCAGTTGTGTCTGACTCTTTGAGACCCCATGGACTGTAGACCACCAGGCTCCTCTGTCCATGGGATTCTCCAGGCATGATACTGGAGTGGGTAGCCATCCCCTTCTCCAGGGGATCTTCCTGACCCAGGGATTGAACCTGGGTCTCCTGCATTGCAGGCAGATTCTTAACCATCTGAGCCACCAGGGAAGCCCCGAATCAACTATACTTCAATTAAAAACAAACAAACAAACTAGTAGCGGGAGGGAACTGAAAGCAGATAGACTTGCCTCTTCGAGCCAGCTCTTTGGCGGTCTCCTTCCCAATGCCTGTGTTGGCTCCAGTGACCACAGCCACTTTTCCAGGAAGCTGGATGGTTGATGTACAAACCCCGCTGGACAGCATCTTCCTGCACACAGAGGAGATATCAATTCTTCATTTTCTTTGCCTTAGCCAGAGGCTCCTGCAACTCCCCGTTATCTACATATCCCAAGGCTGACGGCTGTCCTTTTGCAGACTGAAGGAAGATTGGAGGAAAGAAAACAAAAGCTTTCTGCTCTTAAGATTTTCTTGCTCAAATTTTTTCTGCTCTTGCTTAAGGACAGAAATGATTCTATTTTAAGGGCAACTTTAACTTTAGCTCCTTGCAGTACAAGAACTGGATGAATATTTGAGATCCTGGTGGAGCTCTTCCTTGGGCTGAGGAAATCACAAGACTCAGCCTAGAAAAAGAACTGGTTCCCTGATGCTAATCGGTCGATAAAACGGGCACTTTATGGCCTTTATGGTTGAATAAAACAGCTTACCCACTAAAAGTTAAATTATGAAAGCTTGTCAACCTGGGACAACATGAAAGCAATCACCTTCCTCCCCGCCCCCCAGCTCCCTACACATGAACAGTTAAAAATAAGGCAAAACATGAAGTAAATAAGTACAGAGCAGAACTTGAGATTCCAGTCCCAGTTTAATCAGTACAAGTCCTTCTTCCTAAGCAATACACTACCCTACTTCTCCAAAGCAATGAATGCATAAACAGGTATTAGGTCTTGGATTGTCCTTTACTCTGCAAAGCCTGGGGACTCAATTTAAAAGAATCAATTGACTGGGATACGCATTTTTAAATTTAAATGTTTCACTGAAAATTGCGAAGCACACGCTCGCTAGCCACTCAAGCTCCTGCTTAGAACAAACAGGCCAATAAGGAAGCAAGGTGCCCACCAGCGGGTATCTTTCTCCTCAGACAATCCTCCCGGCTCAGCTTTCCCACGTCCATTCCCTTCCCCTCGAGGAGCACCCACGAGGACCTCAACCCAGCTGTTCCTTCTCCTTAACCAGCAGGAAAGAAAGAGACAATCAACTACGAAAGTCCAGCTCCGGTCCAGGCCCCATGACCTAGCTTGGTAAATTGGGAACATGACCCTTGGGGTATAACTTTGATTAGAAAAATCTCTTTGAGGTATGAGCAGTATTTTCAGTTCAGTTCAGTCGCTCAGTCGTGTCCGACTGTTTTTGACCCCATGGACTGCAGCACGCCAGGTTCAACGTTTCACTGAGATTCTATGTGGATCAGAGGATGTTGTGGCGGAAAAGAGAGAAAAAGCAGCTTATTCATCCGAGTATCGCACTCGTGTGAGCTTCTAGAGGTGGGAGGGCGGCGAGCTCAGAGGAGGAACAACAAAATTGGAGAATCGGCTCGAGCGAGGAGAGGAACGAGGAAGGAAGGAGTGAATGTGTAATAAACGGCGGAGGGTGATCTAGCTTGCCTTCCAGTTCCACTCGGACCTTCCACCCCACCCAATCCCTACCGAGGGAAGGAGTGTTCTCTGCAGTCACAGGTCCACCGTCACTACTGGTGACTTACTCAGAACCAATCAGCAGGCTGCCTGTCCGGCAACTCGCTGCTGATTCTCTGGGGGCACTAAGCCAGCCATTGGCTGATTATCACCTGGTGAAGAGGCCATGACCCTCAACTTCTCCCCCACACCCCAAAACCCCAGGGCAAGACTCGGGACCGCCCTCCCCCACGCCGCCCCAACCCCTTACTTCTGCTGCTAAGGCATGTTAGAAGGCAAGAGCGATGAAACCCTTTCATTTCTCTCCTCTACAGCATCTGCCCAGAGGAAAAGCCAACCCAACAGCAAGAGAGCAACCAGTGGGGCTGCAGATGTCACGACTGGCATCGAGGAAACAAAGAGGGTGCTCCGGGCTGCAGCCTCTTCCCACGACCTGGGGTCTCCTGATCTCGCCCTCCTCTCCCCGGGCAGCTGGACCTCCTCCGACCCACCGAACATCCCCTACCTGGAGCCCCGCAGGGAGTCTTCCAGTCCTCCTTTTGAAGCTCAGAGCTTCGATGAGGATGTCTGTCTCCCCTCGCCCTGCGCCCCGCAGATTTCTCTAAGAGGAAGGCAGTACATTTGCACAGACCTGATTTGGGGTGCAGCGATGTACAGGAGAAAGGGGAGAAGGAGGAGCAGGAGCAGGGCCCCAACCATCTCGCCGGGAGGCAGGTGGGGCTGCCGGAGCAGCAGCGAGATGCCCCAACTGTGCTCGCCGACTGCTGCCTCGCCTCCAAGACACGCCCTGGTAAACTACGACAACCCGGGGAGTAGAGCCTTCTGGGAAATGTAGTCTGAAGCTTGCCATGTGCGTTCCCAATTCCCAGACTCGGAGAGAAGCTGAATCTTGCCCCAGATACGCAAGGACTCCCCAACCGGCTAGGATCCAGGACCTTTGGAATCATCCAACCAGCTCTCCCATGGCCCCTCTGGCCACCGTGAAATCTCCCCAGTCCTCTCTACCCTGGTGCCCAAGTCCAGACCCTGGTTCACCAGTTTCCCTAATTATGGTTAGTCGGTTACCGCATGTTTCTTCTAGAGGTCAAATATTGGCGTCAGGAGAATGTTCTAATAAGGCTGATTATAAGGGAGAGGAGCAGTTGGAGTCTGACAGTTGAAGGAGGGTAGGGGGTGGGGTAGAAATTCTTTAGGGATTCCTTCACCCAAAGGAGCAGAAGCAATCCGTCCCTGAAGACATTACAGGAGAATCACTTCGTGTCTTTTGAATTATAATGAAATAAAAACATATCATGAAATAGAAAGTATAATTTTCCTGGTGTTTGAGTGTTAACTGAAGATAGAATGTAGTTCTCTTGAAGACTTGGGCTAGTTATTTTAACTCCCAGGGTAGCAGTGGATTTCTCAGATTAGCACAGTTGGTTTTGCCTACTTGGGAAAGTATTTAATCCTGCCTTGCATAAAGCTGTGGAAATTCTCTGGGAGCAAGCAGTTTCCCTGAACAGTCACTCCTTTTAGCTTTGCCATCTGAAGACTTTCTTGTTTCCAGAGAATGAATGTTTTCAGATGGGAAATGTTTTAAGTCATCATCTGTCTGTGATTCCTGGCTGCACTGAGTAATGTATTCTGGTTCTTCTGGACAATGCATTTCCATTTGATTGAAAGACACATGTTCCAGGCTCAGTTTAAGCCAGTGTATTTTACAGCACTTGGCAAAGAGAGTATTTCCTTCACACAATACAAATTTGATTATCTGATAGTCATCATATTTTGTCACACGCTAATTATTGGGTTATTTAATATTTGAATCATCTTCCCTGGTGAGTCAATGGTAAAGAACCCGCCTGCCAATTTAGGAGAAGCGGGTTCAACCCCTGGGTCAGGAAGGACCCCTGGAGAAGGAAATGGCAACCCACTCCAGTATTCTTGCCTGAAGAATTCCATGGCCAGAGGAGTCTGGTGGGCTATAGTCCGTGGGGTTGCAAAAGAATTGGACACAACTTAAAGGCTTTCCTGGTGGCTCAGACGGTAAAGCGTCCGCTTACAATGCGGGAGAC
>SJYV01015922.1:535311-557374 GCA_006410875.1 Neotragus pygmaeus | reverse complement strand
CCTTGCAGTCCAAGGGACTCTCAAGAGTCTTTTCTCACACCATAGTTCAAAAGCATCAATTCTTCACTGCTCAGCTTTCTTCACAGTCCAACTCTTACATCCATACATGACTACTGGAAAAACCATAGCCTTGACTAGATGGACCTTTGTTGACAAAGTAATGTCTCTGCTTTTTAACATGCTGTCTAGGTTGGTCATAACTTTCCTTCCAAAGAGTAAGGATCTTTTAATTTCATGGCTGCAATCACCATCTACAGTGATTTTGGAGACCCCCCAAAATAAAGTCAGCCACTGTTTCCAATGTTTCCCCATCTATTTCCCATGAAGTGATGGGACCGGATGCCATGATCTTCGTTTTCTGAATGTTGAGCTTTAAGCTCCTCTTTTACTTTCAAACAAACTGTAATGCTCAATAAAACAATTTCTCCCGCCCAGACTTCTCTGAGCTCCAGACCTATATTTCCAACTGCTTGCCAGATCTCTCCCTTTGACTATCTTGGCCTCTCCTCCTTGTGCCTTGAATCTAGTGAGTGACACCTCTCTTCTTTATGCCTACACCCAACCTTATGGGTGTTGTTAGGAAAAAACATGCTCCTGGGTAGACTGGTGCCAGGACAGATTGCTGGTTAGCAATGAAGTTGCCTAACAGACATGTATATTAACTAATATGCTCTATTATCATGCTTGATCAGAATTTGAAGCTGACATAACTGGGTTAAGGGTAGATCTGATCTATGTGTGCATGCTAAGTCGCTTCAGTTGTGTCTGACTCTTTGCAACCCTATGGACTATAGCCAACCAGGTTCCTCTGTCCATGGGATTTCTCAGGCAAGAATACTGGAGTGGGTTGCCATTTCCTCCTCCAGAGGATCTNGTGCATGCTAAGTCGCTTCAGTTGTGTCTGACTCTTTGCAACCCTATGGACTATAGCCAACCAGGTTCCTCTGTCCATGGGATTTCTCAGGCAAGAATACTGGAGTGGGTTGCCATTTCCTCCTCCAGAGGATCTTCCTGACCCAGTAATGGAACCCACTTCTCTTAGATCATCTACATCGGCAGGCAGGTTCTTTACCACTCATGTCACCTTGGAAGCCCAGAACTGATCTAGGATGTATTGTTTTCTTTTTCTCTTCTAAGCTTTTATTTAAAAGATAAACACATAGATAGTAAGATCTCATTAGTAAGGCTATCTGTTCCTTCCTATTATTTAAGGAAATTATTTGCAAATATAGGCCTGCAAGAGTTCTCCAGGACAGTTTTCTTAGGTTGTTCTTTCAGTTACCTATAGTTGTGTAACAATCCACCCACACATAAAGATTAAATAGCACTTATTCTATAACGTTCACGAATTGTGGGTCAGAAATTCAGGCAGGGTTCAGCTACGTGATTCTGCCTCTCCATGTGGAGTTGACTGCGATTACCCAAAGAGGAAATCAGATGATGTCTGGGTTGATCTAGAGGGTCCAAGAAGGCTTCTCCTCACATGTCTTGAATCTCAGGAAGGATAACAAGAAGCTGAGCTCAGCTGTACCACTCTCCCTCTCCACGTAGTCTCAGGGCCTCTGCATGGTCTTTCCAGCGGGCTTGTTTAACTTCTTCCATAATTACAGAACTTGAGGAATGATACTGAAGAGACAGAACATCTCTTCTCATCTGGGCTTGGAAACTGGCACATTTCTCTGTAGTCTGTTGGTCACAGAAGTCACACAGCAGTCACGTGGAGCCCACCAGGATTCAAGGGGAGGAAAGGCACGTATACCTACATCTCCATAGTTAAGAGATTTTATTTTCTTTCTTTTCCATTATGGTTTGTTACAGGATATTGAATATAGTTCTCTGTGCTATACAATAGAACCTTGTTGCTTATCCATTCCCTATAAAAACGTTTGCATCTGCTAATCCCAAACTCCCAGTCCAACCCTCCCCTGCCTATCCTCCCCCCTAGGCAACCACAATGTACGCCATCTTTAAACTGTGCTCTTGCTAGGAATCTAGATGAATATTTTACAAGTAAAATTATTCTTTGGTATTTCTGTGAAATTTACTGAAGTTTTTATCATTCAAAATATGTGTGAGGCCCGGACATCCCTGGTGGTCCCCTGGCAAAGAATCCACCTGCCAGTGCGGGGGACTCAGGTTTGATCACTAGTCTGGGAAGATTCCACATCATGCAGGGCAACTAAGCCCATGGCCCCCACGTCTAGAGTCCAGTCTTCCCTATCCAGAGAAGGCACCGCATTGAGAAACCAGGGGGAGTTGCAAGGAAGAACAGCCCCTGCTAGTGGCAACTAAAAAAAACCCACCCATAGCAACAAACATGCAACACAACCAAAAATTAATTAATTTTAAAAACTCTAAAAAAATGATTAAAATTTGTGATATATTATTGAATTCTTTTCTTGTGACTGACTTCTTCTTTTCACTTTTGCACCTAATATTTATTCAGTCATGTCCGACTCTGCGATCCTGTGGACTATAGCTTACCAGGTTCCTCAGTCCATGGAATTTTCCAGGCAAGAGTACTGGAGTGGGTTGCCACTTCCTTCTCCAGGGGATCTTCCCAANTCACTTTTGCACCTAATATTTATTCAGTCATGTCCGACTCTGCGATCCTGTGGACTATAGCTTACCAGGTTCCTCAGTCCATGGAATTTTCCAGGCAAGAGTACTGGAGTGGGTTGCCACTTCCTTCTCCAGGGGATCTTCCCAACCCAGGGATCGAACCCAGGTATCCTGCACTGCAGGCAGACGCTTTACCATCTGAGCCACCAGGGAAGATCTTAATATTTACTCATAGTACTATATTCTTTTTTTTCTGATTAGAAGTTTAATGAAGTCCCAAAGGCTTGCATGATGGTGCTCAGAGTTAGGGAGGTCTAGGCTTTCCCTTGCACCTCAGTAGAAACAATATGGTGTCCAAGTAACCTGGCCAGGTGAAGCACATGGGGTTCACTGGCAGAGAAAGAATCTGATCGCTTGAGGACTTCCTGCGTGGAATCCATTATGACACTGCCATTGCGGTGGGTCAGTACAGAGGAAGCAACCGACCATCTGTCATGCAGATGCTCAGTCTTGTTTAGTGTCACCTCCAGCTGCTGCCTGGCGTGTACAGCTGGGGGGTCCTCGAGGAGCACGCTGCACTGAGCTCCTCTGCTAGCAGCATGGTTGGTCCAGCTCCAGCCATTCGTCCCCCAACCGCCTCCACGCCCTTCAGCTTCCTCCAACCTCCTCCAGGCCCTTCAGCTTCCTAAGAACCTTTCAGGTACTGTGGTCTCATACTACTATGTTCTTTTTCTTTAAAAGAGTCCCGTAAATTGAGTAGACATCAAGCCTTCCAACGTCGCCATCCACTTCTGATGTTTTATTTCGTTAGCTGGAGTAACGGTGAGTATTCTTTATATTCTGTGCTATAGGTTTTGGTTTACCCCAAATAGATTATAGTCAAGCATTTTTAAGTAGTCTAGGTCAGGAATCTCCAACCTCCAGGATCTAATGCCTGATTATCTGAGGTGGAGTTAATGTAATAATAATAGAACTAAAGTGCACAATAAATGTAATGTGTTTGAACCATCCCCAAACCATCCTGCCCTCACACACCCCAGTCCATGAAAAATTGTCTTCCATGATACCAGTCCCTGGTGCCAAAAAGGTTGGGGACCTTTGGTCTAGGAAGCATTTGTTTTCTGTATCTCTCCTTGTCCTGGTATTGGGTGACTGTGACTCTGCTAGTGGCTGTGGGTACTCAAGTTGGCAGAGAGTCTGGACAGCTGAGTCTCTTCCTCCTTGAGGTCTCACAGTGCAGATCTAAGGCCTGGGCTTTGAGGTTCTCTTTTATTTAAAAATTTCCCCAAGACTTAACTGCAAAACCCTCTTAGCTTCTTTTCTACATCCCATCGCATTTCAATCTCTAGTGCCTGGTGCATTCCCTTTTTAATTATTCTCTATAGGGATGATTGGGCTTCCCTGGTGGCTCAGAGGTTAAAACATCTGCCTCCAATGCGGGAGACCTGGGTTCGATTCCTGGGTCGGGAAGATCCCCTGGAGAAGGAAATGGCAATCCACTCCAGTATTCTTGCCTGGAGAATCCCATGGATGGAGAAGCCTGGTAGGTTACAGTCCATGGGGTCGCAAAGAGTCGGACACGACTGAGCGACTTCACCTTACCTTACCTTACGTTATAGGGATGACTCACAGTTCACTTCTATTAGAACCAAAATCTTCACAGTGTTCACAAAGCTGCAAAGAATTAACCTAGAATATTTTAGAATTTCATAACCAGAAAGAGATGACTATAAATTCAGTCATAGTTACCACTATTGATTGGGTGTCTGCATCATGCAAATCTTGGTTCTAGGTGCTGGGAAAAAAGAAAAAGGAAGACCCTGTTTCTGTCCTTGAGTTGCGGAGACAAGAATTTGCCTAACTAAGCTACAAGCCTACTGTTCCCTTCAAAGTGTTTTCGTCCCTCAGTCATGCCTGACTCTTTGCAACGCCGTGAACTGTAGCCTGCCAGGCTCTTCTGTCCACAGGATTTCCCAGCCAAGAATACTGGAGTGGGTAACCATTCCCTTCTCCAGGGGATCTTCCCAACCAGGGATAGAACCTGGTCTCATGCATTGCAGGCAGATTCTTTACCACCAGGGAAGCCTTTAGGGAGAGGTAAATACTACGGATGGGAACAAGAGGAGATGATGATTAGGGCAGGTGAATGCTTCAGGGAAGAGATGATATTTAAATTAAACCTTAAAGATAGTAAAACTTCTTCAGCTGAAGAAAATTCCCATCACTATATAGTAGAGCAATTGTTTTCCTATCATTGCATTTTGTTCTATACTTCTCAATATGGTACCATTATAATCTTTTTTAAAATATGAAAAAAGAAAAAAGTATAACAGAATATTGTAAATCGTTGAACTAATACTTCAATTTTTAAAAAAGCATAAATAAGGCAATGTTTTCCAACTTTTAATTCTGAAATGTTCCATGTCAATTCTCCATGACAAAAGGTATGCGTGTTTTCAACATTTTAATGTGAACAAATGTGAACATTCATAAAAGCTTAAAGAATTTTACAGTGAACAAACATCCACATGTCCATCACCTAGATTGTACATTAACAATTTATTATGCTTGTTTTTTTTTCACAAAAACAAAACAATAAAATAATAATAAATAATAAAATGTCTTCCTTCTATCCATCATCTATCTTATTATACTAATGCACTTCAAAGTAAATTGCAGATGTAAACATATTTCCCATTTAAAAACTCCAGATGGGGATTTCCCTGGTGGTACAGTGGATGGGAATCTGTCTGCCAATGCAAGGGACACGGGTTCGATCCCTAACCTGGGAAGATCCCACATGCCACAGAGCAATTAAGCCCGTGTGCCACTACTACTGAGCCCATGTGCTCTTGAGCCCATGCTCCACAAGAGAAGCCACCACAGTAGGAAGCCTGTGCACTGCAATGAAGAGCAGCCCCCAGCTGCTGCAACTAGAGAAAACCTGCACGCAGCAACAAAGCTCCAGGGCCCCCAAAGAAATAAATAAAATTAAAAACTCTTCAGATGTATATCATAAACTAGAACTTAATATTTGTCGACAGTTTTTTTTTCTTTGGATGCAAAATTTATATATAGTGAAATGCACAAATCTTAAGTGTGGACTTCCCTGGTGGCTCAGATGGTAAAGCGTCTGCCTGCAATGCGGGAGACTTGGGTTCGATCCCTGGGTCAGGAAGATCCCCTGGCGAAGGAAATGGCAACCCACTTCAGTATTCTTGCCTGGAAAATTCCATGGACAGAGAAGCTACAGTCCATGGGGGTCGCAAAGAGAAGCTACAGTCCACGGGACCGCAAAGAGAAGCTACAGCCCACGGGGTCGCAAAGAGTCAGACACGACTGAGCAGCTTCACTTCACTCACTTCACTTAAGTGTGTATTCACTGAGTTTCAACAAATGCATAGATGCATGTAATCCAAACCCTCTCAAGATATAGAACATTCCCATCACCCTGGAAAGCTTCCTCGTGAGCAGTGCACGGGTCCCAGCCCTAGTAGACTAACAGAGTCATCAGAGGTATCCAGAATGAAGCTTTAATAGGACAGAATCTGTGCATCCTCAGCCGTGTACCGCTCTCTGTGACACCGTGGACGCTAGCCCACCAAGCTCTTCGATTCATGGGATTTTCCAGGCAAGAATACTGGAGTGGGGTGCCCCTTCCTATTTCAGAGGATCTTCCCAACCCAGGGATGGAACCTGAGTCTCTTGCATCCCTGCACTGTCTGTCAGGCAGATTCTTTATCACTAGCACCAACCGGGATGCCCGAAGAATTCAGCTGGGAGAAGGTGAAAGGGTTAGGAGACAGCTAGCACCTCTAGCTCCTGGAAAGGTACTAATAACTGACCATGGATAAACAGGTTAATCTGGTTAAACTTCAGCTGAGTGAAAGGCCTAGGATATAAAGCAAAACATTACTGTGCTCTAATCCTTTCTATTACCACACACACTGAAGTTGTATCATTCTGTTTTCCTGAAGGCTTTACCTCTTGAAGAGCAGTGGCTCTCACATGGGACAGTTTTGCCCTTCAGTAGATAGCAAAGACTGGAGATCTTGTGGTTGTCACAGGGGCAAGTAGTGCTACTGGCTTGTATGTATAGAGGTCAGGGATGCTGCTAAGTACTAAGTACTTCCTCCAAAGTACAGGGCAATCCCTCACAGGACTCTTTTGACTCCAAAATCGGTACTAACTGCTGTAGGTGACTAACCCATAGGGGAAAAATCAATATGTATTACATACTAGCAGTAGACTTTTTTTTTTTAAGAAGGATAATAAGTTTTTCCGCTTTTAAAATCAAGAAAAAGGAACAATCGGTGCTTGCTTTGGCAGCACACATAGCAAAAAAAAAAAGAAAGAAAGAAAGAAAGAAAACTGGAAAAAAGGAACAATCATTATTATTGGATAAAACTAACCATTTTGGTACTTTGGGGGTAGGGATATTGGAAGAGGCAGCAAATTCCTCATGGCAGAAATAGAAATATCTATGCCATGCTGTATAAGCCCTTTTGGAGGGGTGGGGGCAGTTTGTGGTAGGAAGTTTGGATTTGAGACACTACTTCTCTGCTAAGTGTCCAGAATCTGTGATTTTAAGACTAGGTGAAGAGAAAGTGAGAAGGAGAAGTTTATAGTTCTTCCTCCTGCTCTGATTTGTAAGGAGTCCCTTTCAAGAGTAACCAGGGCAGAGGTAACCAGGTGGCCAGTACAGTATGACTTCATATGAATTGTGACCAAAAGTCAAATCATAAAGCAGCCTTCCAGCTTCCTATCATGTGATCTCTTCATAGCACACTCTCCAAGGATGCTGTTACCTTCTGATCTGTGATTTAGCAAGTGTCAGGATGAGGTGTTGCAATGATGAGTGCTTCCTCATAGCTGAATTTTAGGTCTTTTCCTGCACCGGTTCCCCTGATGTTTTCATCTTTTTCTACCACATGTAAGATTAAAGACCTTAAAAAGTAAGTGTCAGATTTTGGTGTCGATTCCAATGATGAAGTAGGTTAAGATGTTGGTTTCAATACACCTATGGGCACTTTATTTATTTATTTTTTTACAAAGGAGGCAAGAATATACAATGGAGAAAAGACAGCCTCTTCAATAAGTGGTGCTGGGAAAACTGGACAGCTACATGTATAAGAATGAAACCGGAACACTTTCTAACACCATACACAAAAATAAACTCAAAATAGATGAAAGATTTAAATATAAGGTCAGAAACTATAAAACTCTTAGAGGAAAATATAGGCAGTACACTTTTTGACATATATCACAGCAAGATCCTCTTTGACCCACCTCCTAGAGTAATTAGGAAATAAAAACAAAAGTAAACAAATGGGACTTAATTAAGTTTAAAAGCTTTTGCACAGTAAAGGAAATAATAAAAGACAACAATATTAAAAGACAACCCTCAGAATGGGAAAAAATAATTGCAAATGATACAGCTGACAAAGGATTAACTCCAAAATACATAAGTAGCACATACAAACAACCCAATCAAAAAAATGGGCAGAAGACCTAAACAGACATTTCTCCTAAGAAGACATATGGATGGCCAAAAAACACATGAGAAGGTGCTCAACATCACTCATTATCAGAGAAACGCAAATCAAAACTACATTGAGATATCACCTCACGCCAGTCAGAATGGCCATCATTAAAAAATCTACAAACAATAAATGCTGGAGAGGATGTGGAAAAAAGCAAACCCTCTTGCGCTGTTGGAGAGAATGTAAATTGCTACAACCACTGTGGAGAACAGTGGGAGATTCCTTAAAAAACTAGGAATGAACTACCATGGGACCCAATAATCCCACTACTGGGCAAATACCATGAGAAAACCATAATTAAAAGAGGTGCATGTACCCCAGTGTTTGTTGCAGCACTGGAGAATCCCAGGGACGGGGGAGCCTGGTGGGCTGCCGTCTATGGGGTCGCACAGAGTCGGACACGNCTACCATGGGACCCAATAATCCCACTACTGGGCAAATACCATGAGAAAACCATAATTAAAAGAGGTGCATGTACCCCAGTGTTTGTTGCAGCACTGGAGAATCCCAGGGACGGGGGAGCCTGGTGGGCTGCCGTCTATGGGGTCGCACAGAGTCGGACACGACTGAAGTGACTTAGCAGGACATGGAAGCAACATAGATGTCCATTGACAGATGAATGGATACAGAAATTGTGGTACCTATACACACTGGAATATTACTCAGCTTTAAAAAAAGAGCACATTTGAGTCAGTCCTAATGAGGTGGATGAACCTACAGCCTATTGTGGAGAGTGAAGTCAGAAGGAGAAAAACAAATATTGCATATTAATGCATGTGTATGGATCTAGAAACATGGTACTGATGAATCCGTTTGCAGGACAGCAGTGAAGACGCAGACATAGAGAACAGACCGCGGGAGGGAGGGAGAGCGTGGGGCAAACCCGAGGAGTAGCCGGGAAACATAGATGTTCAGTTCAGTTCAGTCGCTCAGTCGTGTCCCGACTCTTTGCGACCCCATGAATCGCGGTACGCCAGGCCTTCCTGTCTATCACCAACTCCCGGTACGCCAGGCCTTCCTGTCTATCACCAACTCCCAGAGTTCACTCAGATTCAAGTTCATCGAGGCAGTGATGCTATCCAGCCATCTCATCCTCTGTCGTCCCCTTCTCCTCCTGTCCCCAATCCCTCCCAGCATCAGAGTCTTTTCCAATGAGTCAACTCTTTGCATGAGGTGGCCAAAGTACTGGAATTTCAGCTTTAGCATCATTCCTTCCAAAGAAATCCCAGAGCTGATCTGCTTCAGAACGGACTGGTTGTTACCATATGTAAAATAGATAGCCGGTGGGAATTTTCTGTTGTGACACAGGGAACTCAATCCAGTGCTCTGTAACAACCTAGATGGGTGGGATGGGGTGGGAGATGGGAAGGAGGTTCAAGAGGAAAAGGGCATGTGTATACCTATGGCTGATTCATGTTGACACATAGCAGAAACCAGCACAATATTGTAAAGCAATTATCCTCCAATACAAAAAATATTTTAAATGTTTTTGCATATACACAAACACACGTTTAAGAATATCTCCATACAGTTTTGAGAAATAGCCTTGTTTTGTGATATTGCAATGGTTACTTTAACAAAAATAAACAAACAATTTGTTCCAAAGTGACCTGGGTCTTTTTGCTCAAAACTTTAATTTTTAATAAGCCATGGCTTATAAATTCACAAGGTGCAAAAAGGGTACATTCAGTGAAAAGCCTCCTATTCCCGCCCTCTGTCCTCTTAGAAGCAATGATTGTTAACTACTTCTTATCTTTTCTGAGATGGTCTATGTATATCAGATAAATATGTCCATAAATTCTTTTTTAAACAAATGGTAACATATTATAAACACTCTTCTGCTCCTTGACTTTTTACCCTATGTTCTCAAAGATTGTTTCATGTCCCTATGTTAAAAAAAAATTGTTCTTTGTTACAGCTGGACATTTAGAAGGGTTTTCAAACTGTTGCTATTAAACACAGTGCTGCAATGACAATCTTAGAAAAACAAGAACGTGGGATGTCTAGGTCAACAGGTAAGGGTTTTGATTAATTAGATGTTTCTACACTTCTCTCTGTAACAATCAACTCTCAGTAGTATTTCATCATTATTTATTCATACTCTCAACCAGTGGANTGCTGCAATGACAATCTTAGAAAAACAAGAACGTGGGATGTCTAGGTCAACAGGTAAGGGTTTTGATTAATTAGATGTTTCTACACTTCTCTCTGTAACAATCAACTCTCAGTAGTATTTCATCATTATTTATTCATACTCTCAACCAGTGGATCATATTATAATCTTTTTGATCTTTCCCAAACTGATAAATGAAAAGTGGCTCCCAGTGCGATTTTAATTTGAGGCTAAAGAACGACCTGTATTTATTTTTTTGTAAACTGTTATTTTAATTGGGTTTTTATTTTTTTCTTAGCGATTATAAAGAGTTTTTTATATGCTAAATAAATGCTTATCTGCGATGCATGTATTTCCTCTCTTTAGTATTCGTTTTAATCACTTTAAAATCATTTAAAAATTTGTTCAGTGGTTTTTCTTAATACTTTAATGGTTTGTTTTTCACATTTATATCTTTGATCTATTTGGAATTTCTGTGTCAAGAATAAGATAAGGATCAAGATTACTTTTTCCCAACTGTATACCTAGGTATTGAAGTGAAGTGAAGTGAAGTCGCTCAGTCATGTCTGACTCACTGTGACCCCGTGGACTGTAGCCTACGAGGCTTCTCTGTGCATGGGATTCTCCAGGCAAGAGTACTGGAGTGGGTTGCCATTTCCTTCTCCATTATGCTTTATTAAATACTCCATCTGCCCACCCACCCCCGATTTGAAATGGGGTTTTATCACATTTCCATGCGCATTGCGGTCTGTTTCTTGGCTTTCCATTCGGTTCTGTTGGTTTGTCTGACCGTTTACCTGCTTATACCACACCATCTTTAGGGCTTCCCTGGTGGTAATTGCCCGCAATCCGGGAGACCTTGGTTCGATTCCTGGGTCAGGAAGACCCTGGAAAAGGATATGGTAACCCATTCCAGTACTCTTGCCTGGAAAATTCCATGGACTGAGGAGCCTGGTAGGCTATAGTCCATGGAGTCACAAAGAGTCAGATACAACTGAGCAACTTCACTTTCACCACACCATTTAAGTTGGTATAGTTTTAACATAGGTTACCATTTAGTAGACAGGGGAGCCTGGTGGGCTGCCGTCTATGGGGTCGCACAGAGTCAGACACGACTGAAGCGACTCAGCAGCAGCAGCAGCAGCAGCAGAGTTAATCAATCACCTAGTGATGGTCTTTGAATTGCAATATTTAACATGTTTTCAGCCAACATTTGTGTCTTTTCATAATTCTAGATGTCTTATCTTCCTTCTAACATCTTATCTGTGCTGCTCCAGAGCACAATATACTGTATTTTAGGGCTCTCTGCCTCCCAGACAAACTTAAGATAAATTGCATATCATCCCCACAGGGGCAGGGCATTTTAATTTGACTCAGTTTTATGGGGAACCTACAAGACTTTAGTACAAAGGTACTCAGATTTGAGGTTCCTAGATGTACTTTCCCTCTCATGGTACGGCTTTGTGTCTGTCTCACTAGTTGACCCTAGCTCTGATTACGTGGGGGTAAGGAGGACTCAAATAAAACACCAATGGATTTTGTTTTCACATAAAATCTATGGTGTTGCAGACCCAGTATCAGCAGGTATTGAAGAAAAGGACTCTGTTCGTTCAATCAACAGGACCATGTGGTCCCAGCAGACATCCATCTCAAGGAGACAGACATTGAGAAGCACCAATAGAAAGTTCCCCTCAGGGGCTTCAGAGACTTTGCACTATTTGCAGTTGTCATTGCTGCAGTGAACTGAAGCCAGTGTAGGAGAAGTGGGAGAGGCAACCTGGGAGTCAAGGAGGATTTGCCTTAGGAGTGATCTGACTGCTCCTTGTTCGATTCATCAGTTCTTGGGATTCACAAGGGCTGGGAGTGGCTCTGAGAAATGCTCAGAGACTGTATGTTCAGTCAATGGATGAATCGTTGAGTGAGGGAGTGAGCAACTGCCTGCCACAGAAGTCTTTTTTCATCACTCATGTCTTTTAGGAGCCTCCTCTATTTGTTCAGGAGGGAGTGGATCTGGGGCATAACTCTTGGAGTCCTTTCCAGGAGAGGAATGCTGAGTAAGCAGAGGCTGTGACCCCTTCACGTTCCCCTCCCATCCCCTTACATAGCTCCAGAGGACTCTGAGAGTTTCTGCTAGCTTTGTTTCTTAGTTTCCCCCCATCTTTAATAGCATTCCACTGAAACATCCCCTGCATTCATTACCTCTTGCTTTTCTTCACTAACCCCTTGAATAAAGCAAGTAAAATAGCAAAGGAAACAGAAATCAATACAGCTAATGACAACAGCCAGCTCCTACACACGACTAAATGTGTTAGTTTTGTCTCAAATTTTCTATTTAAATACTTTAAAAGGTAGGCGTATATTATATCATGCCCATTATGCAAGTGAGGAAACTGAATTAACAGAGAGGTTTAGTAACTTACCCAAGGTCACTGCTCTGGTAAACAGGTCAGCTGAGATTTGAACCAGAAAGTTCACTCCAGAGACCATGCACTGATGTACTATACCTTTTCTTTGGCATGTGTACGTGTGGGTTAACTTCACTGAAAAAGAACAGAAACACAGTCAAGGGCTTCTGTGGTGGGCCAGTGGCTAAGCATCTGCCTTGCAATGTAGGGGACACCGGTTTGATCCCTGGTCCAGAAGGATCCCACACGCTGTGGAGCAACTAAGCCTATGGGCCACAACTGCTGAGTTCGTGAGCCACAGGTACTGAAGCTCCATGTCCCCTAGAGCCTGTGCTCCACAACAAGAAAAGCCACAGCAGTGAGAAACCCACGCACCACAGTGAAGACTCAAGTACAGTAAAAGATAAATAAAAAAATTAAAAAACCCACCAAGTGCACAGATCAAGTGCATGACTCAGTGAATTTTCACAAAGTGAGCATGCCTATGTAACAGCAGCCACCTCACAGAACAGAACGCTCCCAGCACCCCTGACCAGAAGATCCTAACATGCTCCGCCCCAATCTCTACCCCTTTCCCATCAAGGGAAACCACTCTCCTGAATTCTTTCATCGTTCTCCTGGGGGTTTCTTTCTTGGCTATTTTAATCACCCTGTATTTCAAGCATCATGGGGTCTGTTGCTAAAGTTAAAAATATTCTATTTTGCAGGTGTGGGGCTGGGGGTGTTTGAGAGAATACACCCCCTAGATAAGAGAAATGATTGAGGATGGGGAAGTTAGGGGGCTGTTCTCCATCTGCCCTCATTCTCTTTGCCAATGTGAGGCTCTGGTCTTTTCTCTGTCCTCCTCCCCCAGGACTACATCTCCCAGCAGGCTGTGCTCTGACAGCTCTCGGATTTAAATAGGATTCTGGGCTACGCTCAGAGCCAGGCTGTTGCTGAGCACCCAGGAGCGAGAGGAGCTGGAGGAGAGAGAAGCAGCAAGAAGCAGCCAAGAGTTGGAGCCAGACCAGGAGGAGCCTGAGCCAGAGTTGGAGTAGAAGTTGCTCTTGCTGAAGCAGCAGCAACTAAAGAAGTTGAAAAGATGCTGGTTGTCTTGGGACTGCTCACCTCCTTCCTTTCTTTCCTGTATGTGACAGCTCCATCCATCAGGTTTGTCTTAATTCAGTAATTCATTGAGTAGTTTACAAAGCCCTGAGTTGGGAGCCATGGAGCTTGTAAGGAGATGAGTTCTCAGCAGCTGAAGGAGGAGAAAGAGATGGAGGCCAAGGGAGAGAAAGTGAAGGCAGAAAAAGCACGAAGGAAGGATGTGGTTATGAATACCATGGTGGAAGATGAGAAGGAAGCATCTGGGGATGGGAGAGGAGAGGCGGGTTTGAATTCTGAAGCCAGTGAAAGGCTAAATGGATGACTCTATTAAGCACCTTGAAAGCCATCTTATGGGGGAGCCCTTGCTCTTTCATTCTACTCTCTTGGTTCCTCTGAAGACCCTTTCTTCAGTATCCCCTGTCAAGGTGAGCTTGCTGCATTACCATGGGACTCATTGTTAAGTACCAGGCATCTTGAGAAGGAAACAAACTCTCTCCACTTTGAAACTGCTGACAAGTAATGTTTGGGGATAGCTATTTTGCTGTAAGATGTCAGAGAAATGTGTGTTCTGAGTAGAGAATTTTTAAATTGCAGATGGTCAAGAAGGTTAAAGGGACATATCAAGGACAAAGTATTGCTCTAGGTCCTGGCAGAGAAACCTGGGTTCAGATTCCAGTTTTGCCACTGTTAGCTGGTGAACTTCAAGCCTCAGCTTTCTCCATTGTAATATGGAGATAATAACAGAATGACTGAATTAAATTCCCTTGGAAAGTGCCTGGCTTAGTGCTTGGCAGCTGAACGATGTTCGGGTCATGTCAGGTCTGTTCCCTTCTGTCCTATTTTGGGGAACTTGTCAGGTCAACTCTATGTAAAAGGATGCTCTTCACACAGAGGTCTGAGCAACGGAGGTTTTCCTCTCTGTGCACTGACTGCTAGAATGAAATCTCTAATAAGATGGCAGAATATTCTGGCTCTCTTAAAACTGGCAAGGCAACCCAAGAGCCATGTTTACATATGGGACCCCTGGAGGTGCTGTTCATCAGTTACTCACCACTGATGCTTATTGAAGACTGAGGGCTCAGGACCACTGAGTCCACGAATGCCCACCCATCTCATGTTTGTGGCACAGGTTAGAGGAGGAATCTGACCTCTGAGAACCTCTGCAAGATATCTTTGTTATCTAACAAGGAAGGTCTCCGTTGGCTCTGGCTCAAGAGAATTGATTTTATTTGCTCTGACGATCATTTGTAGCTTCCGGGCACATGACCTCCCCACTTGAGCTGATAAGCAGGAGACTGCCTTGCTCACTGGGACAACGCTGTCCCCTGAAGATTAGCTGCTTTAGGTCTCCCGACAACAATGCAAAGAAATCCCTCTTTGAGGGCGGGTGAGTTTTATGAATCTCCTTCTGGGGTTAGAAAAGATGGTGCATAAATGTTCTGTTTCCTTTGCCCATAGGAAGTTCTTCGCTGGCGGGGTTTGTAGAACACATGTGCAGCTTTCTGGGAAGGTGGTGGTGATCACTGGCGCCAACACAGGCATCGGCAAGGAGACGGCCAGAGAGCTTGCTCGCAGAGGCAAGTCTTTCCCTTCATCTCCACAGGGCAGGACCTCCTGCCTTTCTTGCCAGGAGCTCTGCTCATATTCCCTTATCTTTCCTCCTGGGCCAGGAACTCAAGGATCCTGGGGTTCAAGTCCAGCTGGGACACCAACTTACTCTATGGCCTGAAACCTTCCTTCCTGCCTGCCCCTTCCTTTTTATATAAAGTAAGGAAAACAGTGATGCCTGTATATAATATTGGTCAGGTTGGTTATTCTAAAAGGAGATCCTTAGCTTCAGTAAAAATAAAACCGGAGTTGTAAAAGTCAGGGTTCCCAGGGTGGGCTGAAGCTGATAGCAAGGAGAATCCAGAAGTGGCAATATAGCCACTCATTGTTTTAAGAATGGTGAGAGGGAGGGCTCTGCCCACCAGTGCCGAACTCACTTACTAGACTCTTCTTCAGCCCAGGCTCTGAGCATGTAGTCCTCTGTCTGTTTCGGCCCTAGGAGCCCGAGTATACATTGCCTGTCGAGATGTACTGAAGGGGGAGTCTGCTGCCAGTGAAATCCGAGCTGATACAAAGAACGCCCAGGTGCTGGTACGGAAACTGGACCTATCTGATACCAAATCCATCCGAGCCTTTGCTGAGGGCTTCCTGGCAGGTGAGGCCCCAGTAGGTGGCTAGAAAGGCAGGAAGCTGGGTGTGGGAGTGGCTGCTCCACCCTGGACCGTCTCTGACTGTAAAATCAGAACCATTATGGATCCCACTGGACAGGTTCTGCCGCGTGAACTAGCAGGGCAGGGGACTGGCACAGAGACAGCGGGTGGACAGGTTGGGCAGGATCCTTATCATCCTCTTGCCTCAGCAGTGAGGCTGTTGGAGATGTCAGCTCCCTGTCTGGGCTTGCTCCTTGGCATCGAAGTGTGGCCCTGATGCCACGCTCTTCTTTGATTCTGAGAATCAGCCTTCTGTGGCCACAGGCACTAGAGGAAGTTGTGTTGCTGCTAATATTCTTCTGTATCTTGGAAAATGACCATCTCCCATCAAGGACTATGAAATCTATGAAGGACAGGGACCGTGTCTGTCTTATTTACCACTGTGTGCCCAGTGCCTAGCCCAGCCCCGAGTCAGTCCTGAATACACATTTGCTGAATGAATGGATGAATGGCGTCCAGGAAGACAACAGCAACCAAAATTAGAAACGCAGTGACAGTGGTTACTGAATATCACTGAGACAGGCCCAAAGGCAATGAACAAACACTCAGAAGTGGGACAGGCAGCTAACCACATGGTCTCCTTGGCTGTGCTCTTTAGAGGAAAAGCAGCTTCATATTCTGATCAACAATGCAGGAGTGATGCTGTGCCCGTATTCCAAAACAGCTGATGGTTTTGAAACCCACTTGGCAGTCAACCACCTGGGTGAGTATTTTTGAGTGACTGAAAAGCAAGGCATTCTGGTTTTTCCTTCATTATCTCTCTCTTAACCAGTACAAAAAAGTGAGCTCCTCTTACTCACACCGTTAAGAAACCACCCCCCCCCCCAAATTAGGAGATACCAGGAAGAAGAATGTCATTCTTGAAGGGAACCATGGTAATGAAGACTTGCCAGGCAGGGCCAGATGTGGGGGTGTAGGGATCTTTGGTTGCAGGGGGTCAGTTACTGTAACAAGTAAAGCAAGAGTTGGTCCTTCGAGATGGGAGGTATGAGAGAGGTTATGGTTCAGAGTTCAGGGTGATGGCTTTCATGAGGGTGTCATGGGGCATATTCTCTGATCATAAGCACATGTTATTTTCCCTGAATATTTCATCCTTCCTTCAATCCATGGCCACAGCTATGTGATCATAGCTAGAGGGGAGATATCCAAAGCTCACAGTTGCCCCTGACTAGGGCAAGGGCAAAGGTACAAATAACTACAGATTACATCTGTATTGCCTTACCTACAGTCCAGCTCTGGCCCTTGCCTTGAGGACTCCACTAACTCAGACTGACTGACCAGCGGTGCTAAGTTGCTCATTGTATCAACGTGTTCACACCCAGAAGGTAGAGAGCTAGTGCTAAAGTCCTGTCATACGCCAGCTCTCACACCCAAGCCCAGGCTGCCAGTCCACTCTTACATTCCCCCTCACTGGCTCTCCTCACAGGTCACTTCCTTCTCACCCACTTGCTCCTGGGGCGGCTGAAGGAGTCCACTCCTGCACGGGTGGTGAACCTGTCATCAGTGGCTCACCATGCTGGCAAGATTCGCTTTCATGATCTCCAGGGTGAGAAGTACTACAACCGGGGTTTCGCTTATTGCCACAGCAAGCTGGCCAATGTGCTCTTCACTCGTGAGTTGGCCAAGAGGCTCAAAGGTGAGTCTAGAGAAAGGGCCAGAGTTAAGACAGGAAAAGCATGGGCTCAGCCCAGTTTTGAGGTTGGCAGAAACTCCTGAAGTCAGAATGTCAAACATGCACATTTCAGTGGCAGCTCTGTGCACTAAGGAAAATGAGGTTACCAACAGAGCGAAAAATGAATGAGGTTATAAAACAGAGTCCTTGCCCTTGGGAAGGACTGTTAAAATTGAACAGGGGTCAGGAAAACCTTAAACCTTATGTGTTTTGTTATATCTTACTGCATTGGCCAAAAAAGCTCATTTGGGTTTTTCCATAACATCTTACAGAAAAACCTGAATGGACTTTTTGGTCAACGCAATATTTCATATTTATAATCTCATCTGATTTTTAAAATAATTTTATTTATTTTTGACTGTGCTGGGTCTTCATTGCTGTGAGGGCTTCTCTCTAATCGCAGAGAGTAGGGGCTACTGTCTAGGTGTAGCGTGCAGGCTTCTCATTGCAGTGGCCTCTTTCGTTGCAGAGCATGGGTTCCAGCGCACGCAGGCTTCAGGAGTTGGGGGACATGGGCTCCGTAGTTGCAGCTCCTGGGCTCTAGAGCACAGGATCAATAGTTGTGGCACACAAGCCTAGTTGTTTCACAGCATAAAGGATCCTGCTGGATCAGGGATCGAACCCATGTTTCCTGCATTGGCAGGCAGATTCTTTACCACTGAGCCACCAGGGAAGCCCTCATCTTATTTTTTTATGACAATCTCTGGCAACAGGCAGAGTAGATATTGTTTTTACTGTTTTATGGGTCCACACTGAGATTCAGAGAAGTGGCCAGCCCAAGATTATACAGCAAGTGAAGGACAAGGACTGAAACATGGGGACTGAGATTTAAACCAGGTTGCTTCCTTCACTGGGCCTTCTGCTGAGGTTCACATGGTGAGCTGAGCTACAGAGCAGCCACTCGCTGCCTGGAGTCAGGGTTTCAGATACTTGAGTCTGAGTTTTTGCTCTGCCATATGTAGAGCCACATGTATATGCAAACATGTCCCTTTAATCTCCCTTGACTTCATCCCCTCAGCTGTAAGGGGAGGTGAGGCCACTCTTAATCCTATGATTCTGTGCTCCCCTGGAGTTTTTGTTGAGCTGTTGACTTTGATATCTTTGAATCTAGAGGACCATTTGCTCTAGTGAATAAGCCAGAGTTTGGGGAAAATGGTATTTACTATCAGAATGCAGAAAGTAGAAGAATAGGGTAACTCTGTTCAATGTCCTGTGGTGGCCTGGGTAGGAGGGGAGCTTGGGGGAGAATGGATATGTGTATATGTATGGCTGAGTCCCTTTGCTGTCCACCTGAAACTATCATAACATTGTTAATCAGCTATACTCCAATATAAAATAACAAGTTAAAAATACTAATAATGACAACAACAATTGAGAGTTTGTGTGTGCCATGTACTATTGATGTCTTTACTCATTTAATACAATATTCCTATGAGGTAAATGCTATTATTTTTCCCCTCCCTACAAAGGGAGAAATGAGCACAGATATCTTAAGAAACTTGCTCAAGCAGGATATATTATTCCTAAATGAGACAGGATTCAAATCCAGCCTGCTTGGAAGTCCATGCTCTTTGCTCTCCACTGGGGTTCAGACCTTAGCTCTGCAACCTGCTAGGTGGGACCTTGGGCAATTTCCTTAACCTGTCTGATGAGAATTCAGTTTCCTTAGCTATAAGTGGGCTTCTTAGTATTGCTTACCTCATGAACCTCTTTGAGAGTCAAATGAGATAACATGTAAAACACGTAGCACAGCCCTTGTATGTAATAAATACTGAAGACAGTAGAGGTAGCAGGGGTCTTAGGGGCCTGTCAGTAGCCCCCATCATATCCATCAACACCCCTCAACCTATACACTTCATCAAATGTGCTTGCCTGGCAAATGCAATTTACAACAAGGTCCTAGCTTCCTACCTTCGAACAGAATTGTTACCCCTGAGACTCTCCAATAGAAATTCTAAAGATACCATTTAAGCCAAAGATTAAGATAACACTGAAACAGAGACTTCCCTGGTGGTCCAGGGACTTTACCTTCCAGTGTAGGCAGTATGGATCTGATTGCTGGTTGGGAGCTAAGACTGCATAGGCCTCATGGCCCGAACATCAAAACATAAAACACAATCAAGATTGTAACAAATGAAATGAAAGACTTTAAAAAACGGTCCACATCAAAGAATCTTAAAAAGAAAAGATGACGCTGAAATAGAAGGACCTTCAACCAAGCATTCCATCTGGCGCATAGAAGGCTGGGAAAGTTATAGATCTTTCTGGATAACATCAATAAATTACTTGTGAGCTTCTACCTGGCGACTTAGCGACTAGACCACCACCACCACCCGGCTAGAAGTGGTGTCTTGGGAACACAGGGGTTCCCGAGGCCCCTGTTGCTTGTGCATGTTGGTGCAGGAGGTGAGCTGTTTTCCTGGCCTGGGAGTGTGTCTCTGGTCTAACTGTGCCCTCTTGGCGCTAGGCACGGGAGTCACCACCTACGCGGTGCACCCAGGCATCGTCCGCTCCGAGTTGGTCCGACACTCCTTCCTGCTGTGCCTGCTTTGGCGGCTCTTCTCCCCCTTCCTCAAAACGACGTGGGAGGGGGCCCAGACCAGCCTGCACTGTGCGCTGGCTGAGGGCCTGGAGCCTCTGACCGGCAAGTACTTCAGGTGTGTAGCAGCTGTGTGCCTGATGGGGGAATCCAGATTCAGGTTGGGCCAGTAAACCAAGTACTTTTACTTTTTAAAGGAAGCTTAGATTTGATACATAGGCTTCCCCGGTGGCTCAGTGGTAAAGAACCTGCCTGCCAATGCAGGAAATGTAGGTTCAATCCCCAGGCCGGGAAGATTCCCTGGAGAAGGAAATGGCAACCCACCCCAGAAAATGCCATGGAGCCTGGCAGGCTACAGTCCATGGGGTCTCAACAGAGTCAGACATGATCTAGTGACTAAATAACAGCTTTGAAACATTGCAAGAACTGGTTTCAATAACAAGAGTTGGTTTCATGGCTCTGTTTGAAACCTATGTGCCATATTTCCAGGTAAGCTTTGCAGAGCCTTTTTCTTTTCCTTGAAGCTTTTGGCTGACTTCTTTCATGAATTTTTAAATAGCACATAGCACAAAGCTCCAGGGCAAAGCCACTGCTTCCCGGTGTGAACTCTGTCTCCTAAAGATGCCAAGATTGGCATTAACTGATGGAATGTAAGAATAGATGTTTTGTTGTCTACCAGATGAGCTAGCCTGGGGTCCAATCACCACCAGATTTCAAAAGATTGGTGAGCAGAAGTGACATTCTGTTGTCTCTGCAACCACCTCAAAGTGACATGAACATGTTACTATGCTGTACCTTTGTTTTTAAAATATTTTATACTATATATAAGATAGGTAACCAACAAAGACCTATTATATAGCACAGGGGAAGCTACTCAGAATTCCGTGATAACCCTTATGAGAGAAGAACCTAAAAAAGAATGAAGATGTGTACATGTTTAACTAAATCACTTTGCCGCACACCTGCACCAAACACAACACTGTAAATCAACTCGACACCAAGAAAATTAACATTTTTAAAAAGTCAATACAAACCCCCAAATATTTTAAAATTGCATTTTAGTACGGTTAGTTTCTTTTTTATCTAATATATTTTATACAGTTAGAAATCTATTCCGAGGAGGAGGACGTGAACTTTTCCGGACTGTTCATTTTCACTGCTGGATATTCACTCTCTTTCTTTGTCCTTCAGTGACTGCAAGAAGACCTGGGTGTCGCCCAGGGCCCGGAATAACAAAACGGCTGAGCGCCTGTGGAACGTCAGCTGTGAGCTTCTGGGAATCCAGTGGGAGTAGATCTGGTGGAAGAGGCATGGTTGTGTCAGGCCGAGTCCACACCATGAGAGACAGGGACCGAGGAGAAGGCCTGCCCTGCAGGCTTGTCCTGGCAGGCTGCTGTAGTGAACCCTGGCCTGCTCTGATACTCCCGACCCTTCTAGAAATCTTTGCACACCCAACCCTCTCATGAGGCTGGCTCATGGCATAAGATGGTCACAGCTACAGAGCACTCTTCTCCAAGACTTACAGAGTCATCCACCCTCTTGGGCCAGTAGAATGGGGTGGATGCCAGGCTGGGCATGAGAATGGCAAAAGAACCTGGGAAACTGGGTCAGTTTCCTCACCAACACCAGAAATGCCAGTTAGCACACTCAGCTGAGGTGATGAACATCAGTGTTACATCTTTCTAGGATCTATAGGCTCAAAGACTATTGACTGATCTCTTTTTTGTAATGCTAGTCTGGAGTCTGGACCAACTCCGAAGTATCTTGGTTCAACCTTGGCTGACTTTATTTCCTTCCTCTGAGCATCCTGGAGCCGTAGTGTAAAGGCTCCAGTGTAAAGAAACAGGAGCCTGTTTTCTCTTTCCAATAGTTTTTTTTTTTTTTA
>SJYV01015922.1:433277-530142 GCA_006410875.1 Neotragus pygmaeus | reverse complement strand
GTGGGGGTTGGGGGTTGGGGGAGAGTTGGGTAGACATTTTAAAGCACATACTGCTGCTTAGTCGCTCAGTCATGTCTGGCTCTGTGCGACCCCATCAACTAAAGCCCCTCAGGCTTCTCTGTCCACGAGATTCTCCAGGCGAGAATAGTGGGGTGTGTTGCCATGTTCTCCTCCAGGGGATTTTCCTGATCCAGGGATCAAACCCAGGTCTCCTGCATTGCAGGCAGATTCTTTACCGTCAAGCCACCAGGGAAACCCTTTGAAGCACATTTCAGACAACAAATATTCACTGATAAAGACTGTAATGTGCTTATCTCCATAACCTCCGTGTTTTACAAAGTGACAATACTATTATCACTCCTAACAACATTACCAACTCCTGAATCTCATTTATTAATAATACTCAGAGTTTCAGTTCCACTGGTTGTCTCATAGATGTCCTTTTACTGTGGGTTTGTTCAAATCAGGGAAAGAGAAATGATCCTTCTGAAGAAAGAGGAAGCTTTTCTTTGCAGAAGCCCCAAAAGTCTGCCTGTGCTTCACTGGCTGGGAGGAATACTGGCTTCCCTCCTGCACCCATCACTAAGGCTAGGGATGAGCTATGTTCATTCCGTTCACTTCAGTCGCTCAGTTGTGTCTGATTCTTTGCGACTCCATGAACTGCAGCAAGCCAGGCCTCCCTGTCCATCACCAACTCCCGGAGTTTACTCAGACTCATGTCCATTGAGTCATTGATGCCATCCAACCATCCCACCCTCTGTCATTCCTTTCTCCTCTCGCCTTCAATCTTTTCCAGCATCAGGGTATTTTCAGGTAAGTCAGCTCTTCCCATTGGGTGGCCAAAGTATTAGAGTTTCAGCTTCAGCATGAGTCCCTCCAATGAATATTCAGGACTGATTTCCTTTAGGATGGACTGGTTAGATCTCCTTGCAGTCCAAGGATTCTCAAGATCCTCTCAAGAGAGGAAATCCAACATTATAGGTCAAAAGCATCAATTCTTCACTGCTCAGCTTTCTTTATAGTCCAACTCTCACATCCATACATGAGTACTGGAAAAACCACATCCTTGACTAGATGGACCTTTGTTACCAAAGTAATGCCTCTGCTTTTTAATATGCTGTCTAGGTTGGTCATAACTTTCCTTCCAAGGAGTAAGCGTCTTTTAATTTCATGNGCATATAGGTTTCTCAAGAGGCAGGTCAGGTGGTCTGGTATTCCCATCTCTTTCAGAATTTTCCACAGTTTATTGTGATCCACACAGTCAAAGGCTTTGGCATAGTCAATAAAGCAGAAATAGATGTTTTTTTGGAACTCTCTTGCTTTTTCGATGATCCAGCGGATGTATGTTCCTCAGGTAAACTATTCCCATTGGTGTGATCCAATTAAAAAATTCAGCTAAAACTGATTGACAGGCCATCATGTGCCAGGCTCAGTCCTGGGGATATAAATAAGTCATTTGACCCTACCGTTATCTGACCAGCTTACAGCCTGGAAAGAGACTCTTGAACAGATAACTTTAAAATGTTTCACTTTCTCAACTATTTCTGGTTCAGGACATGCTTTATACTATACAGTTTAATTTAAAATTATATTTACACTATTAAAAAGAATAATTTGAATCAGTTCTAATGAGGTGGATGAAACTGGAGCCTATTATACAGAGTGAAGTAAGCCAGAAAGAAAAACACCAATACAGTATACTAATGCATATATATGGAATTTAGAGAGAAGGTAATGATAAGCCTGTATGCGAGACAGCAAAAAAGACATAGATGTATTGAACAGTCTTTTGGACTCTAGGGGAGAGGGTGGGGGCAGGATGATCTGGGAGAATGGCATTGAAACATGTATATTATCATATGTGAAACGAATTGCCAGTCCAGTTTCGGGGCTGGTACACTGGGATGACCCAGAGGGATGGGATGGGGAGGGATGTGGGAGGGGTGTTCAGGATGGGGAACACATGTACACTCATGGTGGATTCAAGTCAATGTATGGCAAAACCAATACAATACTGTAAAGTAAAATAAATTAAAAANGGGGCTGGTACACTGGGATGACCCAGAGGGATGGGATGGGGAGGGATGTGGGAGGGGTGTTCAGGATGGGGAACACATGTACACTCATGGTGGATTCAAGTCAATGTATGGCAAAACCAATACAATACTGTAAAGTAAAATAAATAAATTAATTAAAAGAATAAAAAAATATTTATGTACTGGTAAGTAATGCACAAGTAATTTGTAAGTGAACTTGAATGTGAGCAAAAGATGACCCTGGCTTCCAGGAGCTTATGGTCTGTGAGGAAACAAAATGACAAGGAAAAAATTGACTGTCAGCTCAGGGAACATAGAGGGATGGGAAGGGTGGCAGGTGGGAGGGAGGTTCCAAAGGGAGGGGACATATTACACCTATCACTAATTCATGTTGATGCATGGCAAAAATGAAACCAATAATGCATAGCTTTATCTTTCCATTAAAAATAAAGAAATTTAAAAAACAACATCAGGAAGGCAGACTAGGGGAGCTTTAAGAGACACAGAGGGCTAAAGGAGTAAGAGCACACATCCCTGGGGGAAGGGCAGAGACAAAATTCTCCTAGTCACTCAGTCATGCCTGACTCTCTGTGACCCCATGGACTTTAGCCCACAAGGCCTCAGTCCACTGGATTCTCCAGGCAAGAAAACTGGGGTGGGTGGCCATTTCCTTCTCTGAGAGAGGGAAGTGGGGAACCAGGAAACAAAAACTCAGCACAACTGCTATTCAGAAAGGGCCCTGAAGTACCGACAAAACTGATGTGGGTACCTTATGTAAGTGGAATCATGTATTATTTATTATCTGTCCTTTTGCATCTGGCTTAGATTTCACTTAGCATAATGAAAAGACAGCTTTTATGCAGTCAAATGTATTGCTTATGGGTTTTTAAAATATGGGCTTGCTTTGTGGCTCAGACAGTAAAGAATCCACCTGCCATGCAGGAGACCCAAGTTCGATCCCTGGGTTGGGAAGATGCTGTAACAAAAATAAAAGGACTATCAAAAGTTGGAAAAACATGTTTGCAACATATATGATAAACAAAGATCTAATTAACTGAGATGTAGGGTAGAACAGTGGTTACCAGGGACTAGGGGCAGTCGAGGAGGGATGGAGGGTTAGTGGTGAATGGGTACAGGGTCTCAGTTTGGGAAGATGAAAACGTTCTGGAGAGGGATAGTGGTGATGGTCACAAACAGTGTGAATGCATTTAATGCCACTGAACTGCACATTAAAAAATGGTTAAAATGAGAACTTATGGTTGCCAGGGTGAAGGGATAGTTAGGGAGTTTGGGTGGTCATGTACGCACTGCTATATTTAAAAAGGATAACCAACATGGACCTACTGCATAGCACATGGAACTCCGCTCAATGATATGTGGCAGCCTGGATGGGAGGAGGTTTGGGAGAGAATGGATGCATGTATACATATGGCTGAGTCCCTTAAGCTGTTCACCTGAAACTATCACAACATTTTTAATCAACTATACTCTGATACAAAATAAAGAGTTCCAAAGAAACAAAATGGTTAAAATTATGAATCTTTTTGTTAGGGACATTTTAATCACAATAACAGCTAAATAACTTCATGGAAAATAGATGGGAAAACAGTGAAAACAGTGACAGGTTTTATTTTCTTGGGCTCCAAAATAACTACAGACAGTGATTGCAGCCATGAAATTAAAAGACGCTTACTCCTTGGAAGAAAAGCTGTGACAAACCTAGACAGCATATTAAAAAGCAGAGATATTACTTTGCTGACAAATGTCCATATAGTCAAAGCAATGGTTTTTCCAGTAGTCATGTACGGATGTGAGAGCTGGACAATAAAAACTGTTGAGCACCAAAGAACTGATGCCTTTGAACTATGGGGCTGGAGAAGACTCTTGAGAGTCTCTTGGAAAGTGAGAAGATCAAACCAGTCAATCCTAAAAGAAATCAACCCTGAATATTCATTGGGAGGACTGATGCTGAAGCTAAAGCTCCAATATTTTGACCACCTGATGTGAAGAGCTGAATTGGAAAAGACCCTGATGCTGGGAAAGACTGAAAGCGGGAGAAGGGGACGACAGAGAATGAGACAGTTGGTAGGCATCACCGACTCAATGGACATGAATTTGAGCAACCTCTGGGAGACGGTGAAGGACAGGGAAGCCTGGCATGCTGCAGTCCATGGGGTCACGAAGAGTTGGACACAACTGAGCAACTGAACAACAATAATTGAATGTTTCAAGGATTCTGGAACTTATATCTGCTTAGAAAGACTTCCCATACTTGAAGATCATAGAAAAGTTATTTTTTCCAGAAGTATTTTGTCTGTTAATATGGAGTTGATTGGAGGTGCAATTTTTGGATAGGTGTTTGAGATGAAGAAAATAGGCTTCTGCAACAGTCAGAGGAGGAAGTGACAAGGACCTGAAGTAAGGTGATGAAGGGCCAGGTTCTTCAACTGGCAAAGCAGGGTAGGAGGTCTTGGGTTTCAACAGGATATATGCTTGATGCATGGTAGGTACTTGAATATTTATTGAATGATGAGGGAAAAGAAAGAGTCAATACAGAGAACTCCTGAGGTTTTCTAACCCAAGTGGCATTCACAATAGTAATACTAATACTAATTAATTGATGATACTAATATTCATTGAAGGAGGAAGGTTTGTGGGTAGAATAGGATGTGTTCCATTTTGAACACGCTAATATTTTTAGGGGCAGTTCAGCCATCTGGGTGAGTTTCAGAAAAGAATCAAAGATGGATCTGATGTGGAAAAAAGTTAAGGAAGACAAATTTGGTTTATAACTTGGCCAATGAAGATGACTGCTGAAGCTACGGGATTATTTGGGAGAGTATCAAGGAAGAACGGATGAGACCTTGAAGGATTTTAGTCCTTTAGGGTGATGAAGAGGAAGTATAGCCAGAGCAGCAAATAATTTGTAGAAAAGGCACTTGAAGTGGGTTTGAAGGGAATTCCCTGGTGGTCCAGTGAATAGGAGTCTGCACTTCCACTGCCGGGGATATATGTTTGATACCTGGTCAGGGAACTAAGATCCCACATGCTGAATGGTGTGGCCAAAAAAAAAAAAAAAAAAAGTAAAAGAAATGGGCTTGAAGGAAGGTTTTGGATAACAGCAGATTGGAGGGCGGGGTAGAGGAGGTGGTGAAAGAAGAGCGCAAAGCAAAATAACACCATAAAGAAACAAGGAGTGTGAAAGCACCCCACTAAAGAAGCCTTTCAGTAACCAGATGTTGAAATCTGCTGTAGAAGAATTGGAGGCTTCAAGGATGGGTCAGTTAACATCATTACTCTAGAAGAGAGGATGATGACCAAGACAGGCTTTTTCCCTCAGGGTTATGGTGACCGTTGCTATTTGGTTGCTTGAGTATGAAGAATCTGAGAGCATTTGATCTACTTCACTTAAAGCTCCAGCCAAAGATATCCAGTCAATTTGGAGCGTCTCAGGTGTCTAAACATAGTCCGGGTCCTCCATCTTAGATTTACTTTGGGTGTTCCAATTTCTTTTGTTTGAAGCATCTTCATGCCAGATCCCAAACGGGGGGTTTTCAGGTCGACTTCCATCATTTCTTTTTGTTTGTTGTGTGTTTGAAGTTTAGAGATAAACTTGTTTGAAGTAAATGAGATATTGGATGAGATCATGTTCCTGGGGAAAGATAATGGTAGCAAAGCTCCTGTCTGTGGCTCAAGTGTCATTCTGCACACAGGTGCTGTAAGAGGGCGGCCAGAAAACGAGTCCAGTGTGAGTTCTACTTTCCCCAAAGATCCGACCCCTGGTTTCAAAGAGTCACAGTTTGGTTGATATTAAAAACATACGTAGAATTAAAAAAAAAAAAACAGCTTGAAAAAAAATTTCAGAGTTCCATTTTTCATTCTCAGACTGGCAGAGATCTAGAGTTCGCCAAGTGTTGAGGTAAGGGTGTGGGAAAGCAGGCCCTTGTCTTCACTGCTGGTGGGACAGGTAATTACCATGACCTCTATGGAAGGTGACTGACAACACTCACCACATGCTCATATTCTCTGACCCAGGGTATTCTCGTTCAGAGGATTTTTAATTTTTTGACGATGCCATGCAGTATACAGGATGCTAGTTCCCCAACTGGGGATAGAACCCATAACTCCTGCATTGGAAGTGCACTGGACTGCCAGGAAGTCTCTGACCCAGGGTATTCCAGACGAGATAATTCCCTGCAGCATAATCTGTCGTGGTAAAGATGGCAACCACCTAAACTATCCATCAACAGAGACTGGTTAAATAATTATGGCTTATCTTTGCCACAGAATACTTCGGTCTTTATTGCTTCTGTGTGCATAAAAGAGTTCTGAAACTATACACGAGAAACTGGTCACTCAGGTAGCCTCTGGGAGGGGAGGGGGCTGAGGGCTGAGGAGATAGGGATGGGAAGGACTTTTCATTTGCCTTCTCTACCTGATGAATGTATAACCTACCTCCACCCACCACGCTGAATGAAGCAAAAAAAAAAAACAAAAAAAAAAACACACAAACCCTGGTGGTAGAGAGTACACTAGTGGTTTTCTGTGTGTGCCTAGTTGCTTCAGTTGTGTCTGACTCCTTGTGACTCCACAGACTGTACCCTGCCAGACTCCTCTGTCCCTGGAATTCTCCAGGCAAGAATACTGGAGTGGGATGCCATGTCCACCTCCAGTGGATCTTTCCAACTCAGGGATTGAACCTGGGTCTCCCACATTGCAGGCAGATTCTTTACCATCTGAGCCACCTAGGAAATTTGAGATAAACCTTAACCCAAGAGGCCTGAGTTATAACAGGAATCATTTTGAGAAGTTCAAGAGTTGAAGGTCATTTCATCTTTCCCACCCACCTTTTCTCTCCACACAGAACCCAAGGCAAGAAGGGAAGGAGAAGAGCAAGACAGCACAAATCAGCCATGAAGCCAAGAACTTGTAGGACAGACATTTTATTGTGACTTGCTCACAGTCAAACATTCAACCCAGCGACTTGCCCATTAGTTAATTGTTTTGCTGGAGATCACAGCCTGATGCCCAAAGGCCCTCAGCCTCATCTTGTGTCAGTCTAGTCAATGGTTGCCTATTTTACAGTTCAATTAGCTAGAGGAAAATGTCAGGAAAATCTGGTCTTAACATCTCAAATGAACGGCTGTGAGATTTGCAATCCATTTAATATAAAGTGCTCAAGTTCAGTGCAAAAAGGGCAGACTTAGAAGAGCAAGCAGATGCCAGGGAGGAATGTTTCCTGGGAGACAGATGCATTCTATGACTCAAAGAAGAAAAAGTCACTTGTCCAACTTCCCCATAAAGGGGTCTAGCATTTTCTTTGCCATCTCTTCCCTCCCTCAGAGGTTCAGAACTTCTACAGATGCTCTGAGAGTTGTTTAGTTCACTATTTAAAACACCTGGTTCAGAGGGAGATCTGGAGGGTTTCTAAGCACCAGATGCTGACTTGGGCTTCTAGCTCCCGTTTCTCTCAGCAGCCCCTGTGAAGCTGACAGGCTGAGCTCTGGGTGGTGGGAGGCTTGCAGCTGTGGAGCTCTCTTCACACCCCTCGTTTGCAAATTCACATCACGGATTAGGGCAGACGTTTTCCAGAAGCTTGTCACATCTCCAGTGGGAAGACAGGCCCACACTAATGAAATAAAGAAGCACTTCATTTGGTTGCTCACGAACTGGACATGACCTATTTCATCATCCCCTTGTTAACTCTTGTCCTCAGACCCAACTTTAAAGTGAACCTTTGACTCCCACTGTTAAGACAAAGAAGTGCACTGACTTCTCAATGACCCTGGGTCTCTGCATGTCCATCCTTCTGTCCTGAAGAGACTGAAGGGAAGCAGGTGGGAAGAGGGAAGTGATATTCTAACCAATTTAAGGGGCATAAATAGGACTGTAACTCAAACAGGCAAAGTCTAGCCATTCAGTCCCAGGACCTTGGCTACTGTTTCTCTCCCAGACTCTCCAAAAGGAAGCCACGTTCTCTTACTTGGCAGCAGGAATATTGACAAAAGCCAGTTCTGTGCTTGTAGGCAACTCTCCTGCAATGCTGTTTGGAGAGGTTCCCCTTTCTCTCCCTGTGGATGAACACGATGGCGCCCCTCCTGCCCGTGTCTGGGGCTCCAGACCCCATCAGGTGTCCAGGCAGCCACAGCTTTCAGAAGCCAGCACCTGAGGACTCTTTTGTTCAGACTACTTTCCAAAGACTCACAGTAACTCTTGTGCTTGTGAGAAGAGAGATGCTTAAAATGGTTTCACACCACAGGAAGCACCTGCCCCAAAGCCATCTCTGCATCTGGGGACGGGAAGGAGGGGAGAAGAGGGAAGGAGGGGAGAAGAGGCAAGGCTTCTGATGCAGCTCCATCATTCTCGGTCAAAAACCCTTGTAGTCACGAGAAGCTACTGGAACATCTCCACACCAAGGGGACTGTATACAAATAGGATAAGCCCGGGTTAAGAACCAAAAACGCAGGGAGATTTTCAGACAGGCAGAAGTCAAAAGTAAAGTGCCTCTTTGCAGTGGGGGAGAGCTTCGTTTGTTCAGAAATGCTTGGGCGTAAACATGAGCGAAAAGAGCGTGCACACACACACTCACTCTGAGGTAGAAAGAACTGGCCATCTCCAGACAAAAACACACACAGACTCCACAATTTTACAGAAACATGGCACTTGCGTGAAAGATCCTATCTTTGCTCAAGATGGCAGGTCGGGTCCAATTCCAGCTCTTTCCAACCTGGAGTGGAGCCAGGGAAGTCCTGCCCCACAGGAGGAAAGAGCTGGAAGTGTGCCCATCACTCCTGCCCCACAGCTGTCCGGCCCTGCAGCCCAGGGTCACTTCCTGGAGGCCGAACCATGGGCACCCCGGCTGCGGCTTGTCAGAAGCCACTGGGAGCAGATGTCTTGCACCACTGCGTCCCCGCTGCTCTTGGCGGCCTGCTGCACCTGCTCGACTAGGACCGCGGCCCGAGAGTGTTCTTGCTTCACGGCGATCAGGTAGGCAGAACGCAGCTTGCAGCACGTCAGGTAGGCCTGAACCTGGCAATTGGGTGTGAGAGAGCCGGCAGGAAACCATCACTGACAAGTCACCGAGAAAGACAGGGCCATGTGAAGACAGACAAGAAAGCACTTCTCACCTGCCAATAACTGGGTTCTTGCCTTTTATTACGTTATGGTCACTCTTTAAATATTCTGGACACTAAGCTACTATACTGTATTGCTGTACAGTGTAAAAGTTATTATAAATAAGCCAAGAATTTTAAAAAGCAGAAGGCAGGCAGGCAGAGCCTGGCCTTTATCTCCCTTCAAGGCCCTCCTCACTCTCCTGGGCTCTCCAGCTTTCTCCTAGCCTCACTGCTGACTAACTGTTTTTTGTGGTTATTTGGGTGATTATTTGATTGATGTCTGTCTCCTTGACTAGGAGGGCAGGAAGAGTGTCTGCTTTTTCTAACCATTCCTGGAGCTGAGCACAGGGCCTGGCATGTGGGTATTCCATGAATGTGCGGGAAGTGAATGAATGAATGAGCCATCACACCTGCCCCCTACCATGGGCCCACAGGGCCCCTTTCTCTATTTTCTTCGACCTGCTGAGTTAAAAATCTTCTACCAGGAAGCTTGGGGAAAGAAACGCAGATACACAATTAGAAAAGAGTCTAATTAAGGGGTGGCCCCAGATTGACCTTACCTGCTGTCTGCATCAGAGGCAGTCTAGTTTCCTGCATTCTGGTCACACTCCATCTCATGAGTGCCTAGCGTGAGGGAGATGAGAGCCCCTTCCTGCCCTGCCCTGACCCCACCAGCACCTCCCTGGTTAGCCAGGGCTCCAGGCTAGCAAGTGGCAAGGTCCTGGTGAGCTGCCTCAGACCTCCAAGCCAGCAGCTGCCTTTGGCCATGACAGTCCCCTGGTGGCTGGAGAGGACTCCTCTCTCCACGTTTCAAAGCTCTACCGTCTTTTCTTACTTCATTCACTGAAGTCTCCCTTTTCTAAGCTCAATTACAGATAATCCACAGCTGCAAGACGGCTGGCTGGCTGAGCTCTGCTCTGGTTAATCCACCTGCTGCTCTGGGATGTTCGCTCTCACCTAGGCCTTCAGCTCCACTTGGCACCAGTGTACATTGAACAGAATATCACCAAGTCGACAGGCAAAACTCCCCACCTAGACAAGGGCATTTTTCCAGAAAGTCTGGAATAAAAACTGAATGAAGCTCTTTTACAGCAAGATCTTGTGGCCTTAGATCACTTAAAGTGTGTTAGAACAGCGACTGACAGAAGAAAAAGCCTGAAGAAGTAACAATGATGCTAGAGATTTCAGGGTCCACCTTTTCCAGGGACAAAGGTTCTGTCCTCCTGAGCAGCAGGCTCCCTGCAGGCTTAGAAAAGAGCCACACACAGTCTGAGAATCAAGAAGCCTGGGTATCAGGCCTGGCTGCCAGGTTCTCAATCAGAGGCTAGAAAAGGAATTTTTCACATTTCGGGATGTCAGAATTCCATCCTTTTCATAGGATCGCATCAGGATCTTGCAGAATTAGATGAAGAAATGTTAATAACATTTCTTCATCTAATTCTGCAAGATCCTAAACCCTCGAATGAAACCTGCCCTGGAAATTCAGTTCAGGAAATAGCAATACCGCCATGGGGAGCAGCAATGTGGTAGTGTAAGAAGTTGTTTGCTNTAACATTTCTTCATCTAATTCTGCAAGATCCTAAACCCTCGAATGAAACCTGCCCTGGAAATTCAGTTCAGGAAATAGCAATACCGCCATGGGGAGCAGCAATGTGGTAGTGTAAGAAGTTGTTTGCTAACACGAGTTTTCTTCACGAGGCACTCAGCTGCCGGAGGATTCCGCTGCCAGTGGCCAGGGCGGGCTGGCTGGGTTTTCTCATGCCTCTCCTGGCCTGTAGGCCTTCCCCTGAATGGCAGGTGGGTTGAGCCTGTGGTGAGCCATAGACTGGAGCAGATGGGAATCATTTTATTCTGCCTGGCACGCTCACCGAGGTGCACCCACCTCCTACGCTACAGGAAGCAGGCGCGGGCCTCAGGGGAAAGGCCTGGAGACTGAGGCACTAATAGGCATTGTTGGTCTAAGGGCTGGCTGGGTTTTTTCCCTACCATAGAGGGTACCCTCGCTCCTTTAGGATAAAGAGATGCCTGTTCACTCAGAACCTTATTCAGTGACACAAAGTGCAAGTGAGGATTTCCTAGGGATGGGAGAGAAAACCTCCATGGAAAATGGGGAGAGTGGAAAGGCCTGTGTGTCTTGGGGGTACAGAAGAGAGAGGGCCAAGGCGCATGTGGTCGGGGTTCTTCTCATGTTCTCTACATGTTCCCTCCCTTCTGCGCCCTTATCTGGGTCCCGGCCCCACCTCGGATAATAAAGAGGGCGAGAGAGGGGTTGAACGGAACTGTCGTAGCAAGTGAGGGGTGAAGGGGACAAGGCAAGTCCAGAGGCTGTTCCCGAGCATCTGGGAGAGGAGACAGCTCTGCTCACCTTGATGTCGTCGCTGTGTATCGCCTGGATCAGGCCCTCCAGCTCCTGTGCGGGACAGAGACGCAGCAGTTGTGAGACGGAGCGTGGGAGCCGGGGCCCAACGCCGTCTCAGCCCAGCCCTTCTGACTCTGGGTCTGCCTGCCTGACCCTTCCTTATAAACTCAGCTCCTGGGAAATCCTGGTGGTCTAGTGGTTAGGACTTGGTGCTTTCACTGCTGAGGGCCCGGGTTCAGTCCCTGGTTGGGGAAATGAGATCCTAATAGCCTTGTGGTATGGTCAAAATTAAAAAAAAAGCACCTCAACTCCCACTGTCAGAGCAACAGAGGAAATCTAATGATAACACTAAGCTTGGGAATCTGAGAATCAGCATGAGACCAAAAGCTTTTCCTTGGCTTTCATGAATGACGTGTCTTTGTTCATCCCACAAAGCCATCAGGGGACAGTTTCGCAGGTGACATGCCACCTGCAGGCCCACACTGACCTTGTCTACAATCTCTGGGAGAAACTCAACTCCGTCTGTCCACAGACATGTCCAGGTGTCAATAACATCAGACAACGGGATGCTTAGGGGCGGCTTCTGGATACGTACCCTGAATTTTCTTTCCAGGAAGGGTTGATTAGCATAAGGCCATTATTATAGAGGGGTCAGAAAGACAGAGGGATCTTGTAGAGTTTTGGGGACATGATGAGGAAGAGAAAAATAAAGAGGGGGATGTGAAGACACTGAAACAGATGGAGGAGCCGAGGTCTGGGGTGGGCGTACCTGGGGGGGAATCCTCCTGAATGCTTCCACGCAGTTGAGGAGGACGGTGTCCCTGTCGCTTTGGGCTGCCATGCCCGACTCGCTGACACACTTGAGCAGCTGTCGGATTTCACCGAACTTCTCCCTCTCCACCAGCTGCCGGGCGGCCTTGCAGTAGGTAGCGGCAGCATCCAGCTGGAAGTCCTAGAACAGAACACAGGATGACAAGGGTAGGCAGGCAGGGATGCCACAGCTGGGGGAAGGAAGGTGACATTCACAGAGCTCCGAACGGGCTTGGAGCAGACACGCCAAACTGACTGCAGTCCCAGTAGGAAACATACATAAGCAGACAACCAGCAGAAAGCTCCTCTTTTGGAGTCTGGCAGACATTTGGGAAGCAAGCATGAAAACTGGGACTTTGAGATCTACGCTGGTACATCTCACTTGCTGCCGCATCACTGCCTGAAGATATGCTAATCAAATGCCCGAGACCAGTTCATTCTCTTCTCTAATGAGTCAACCTTCTCTTGGAAAATGGATGTTGGGGGCTGATCCTGGCTGTCCAGGACACCAGGTGCTCTGTGAAGAGAGGCTGTGGTGTTAGGAGACAGGCCAGTTCACCAAAGGGCTGCTGTTGCAGCTGCTGCTGCTGTCGCTTCAGTCGTGTCCGACTCTGTGCAACCCCACAGACAGCCCACCAGGCTCCCCCGTCCCTGGGATTCTCCAGGCAAGAACACTGGAGTGGGTTGCCATTTCCTTCTCCAATGCATGAAAGTGAAAAGTCAAAGTGAAGTCACTTAGTCGTGTCCGACTCTTAGCGACCTCGTGAACTGCAGCCTACCAGGCTCCTCCGTCCATGGGATTTTCCAGGCAAGTGTACTGCAGTGGGGTGCCATTGCCTTCTCTGCACCAAAGGGCTGATGATCTAGAAACTACCGGATAAATACTTTGTTGCCTTGGGGTCTGATAGGAGCTGTTACTCCGCTTGCCCACGGGGGTATCTGTGTATGGAGAGCTTTGTCCAACACAGAAATGGGTGGGAAGAAAACAGATCTGTCAGATTGGACTGCTTGCTGTCTTTGATCCTTGAGATGTGCAGTGTTAATTAAGACCCTGCCTGCCTGGAGAGTGAGGGGCCTCTGGGTGCCTCTGGGTCACTGTGTAGTAGGGGTGGTCTGCCTTCTCGTGGTCTTAGCGCCCCGCTCCATCCTCTGCTCCAGTGCCACAGCTGTGCCTGGGTCCTCTTATCACAAGCAACAAAAAATGTACGCCTCGAGCTGGCTCGTGGGCAGATGAAGGATGGAGGGGCGGCTCTTGTTGCCAGGGGCCCCCTCCCACTGAATAGGACCACTCTCCCCCGCATCACCTCCTCCAGCCATGCTCCCTGCAAGGAGGAGAGCTGTGGGGAACTGTCCGAGACCCGGCTTCAGGTATTTATTTGGCAGTTTTGATGAACTTGTCACCAGTTGTTTGGCTTTTGTCAAAGTGGCCTTTGGTCTCGAACTTGACCCAGTTTCGTAACAGCCACCTCATTGCTTTCATCCTTGATGTAGTATAAATCTACTTTCCTCGGGATGAAAATTTTCAGAGGAATAATCTCTCACAGAACTGTGCTCATGTGCTGATCCCCGCTCGTATAATCCTGAGTAATCTGGTCATACCTGCAGAACACGGAATGCGATTCCAAAACCGTCTTCTACATTTTTCCCTCCTAGCATGACCTGAAAAGGAGAGGGAAACATGCTTACAGAAACAGTAATGACTGGGGCAGCCCCTCAGTCAAGAACAAGGCCCTCGTTCATTCGTTTATTCAACAAATATCCGTGAAGACTCTGCTGAGCATAGGCATGAGGGACACGAGGGTCGTCAGCATGGACTCAAGCCCCAGCCTTCTGGGGCTCGCATTCCATTGGAGAGGCAGCCATCAAACGAACGACTGGAAGAATCAGACGATTGCAAGTGTGATGAGCATTCTGAAAGAGAACGGCCTGCCGCGGGTCTGAGACATCGGGCATACCTTGCAGGCAACATCCATTTTCATGTGGTTATTTCCAAACAGGGTTGGCAGAGGCGAGGTGGTGACTTGGGAGGTCCCGGCGCTTTCGCAGCGATGCAAGAACCTGGTCACTTCCATCTGCAGCTGAAGGGTGTTCATGTGTCTGCAGGGACAGGTGACACACAGTCTAGCCTCGGGAGGGAGCTCGGGGGCAACCAGGACCAGCGGGGACTGAGAAGTCCTAACAGGATGGCAATGAAAAGGGCAGGAGAAAGGGTGTGGAGGGAAGAGATCCAAAAGCCCTCTGAGAAGTTACGAGGACAAAAATGGTGGCGAGTGTTTACAGAGTACGGTATGCTGCTAACCCCAGCAGAGGTTGGGACAGATGTGAACCCAGGCTAGAGGAGAGGTGGGTAGGGAATAAGTGCATCAAGGCATCTAGCGATTGGGATTGCGAAGGAAAATCAGTGGCAGTGAGCAGTCACTTCAGATGCTGTGTTCTCAGCATAAAGGCCGAGAGGGGGAAGGACTCGGGGTGCCGAGGAGCCAGTGTGCCTGATGCACCACAAGGAAGCCGAGTACTGCGACGTGAAATTGAGATGAAGGATCACCCAGGACTTCTTTTGCCTCTTGCATGGGGTAGGGGTTTAGCCAGATTGTCACGGGTGAGCCTAATCCCCGCCCCTCCCCTGCTCTCCCTTCCTCCAAGCTCCTCTGGAGACTTTTGAGACTTAACACCAGACACTATCATCCGTGAATGACTCCTATCAGGTGAATAGGTTTGTTTCCCACGATTTCAGAGCTGGGCGAGGGTGGCTTCATCACCGATAGTCCTCCCGGTTCCAGCCCTTCTGCACCCTCCTGACTGTTCCCTGAACCCCGAGCAACCTTGACACATCAGATGCCGTCATCTTCTTTCGGAAGAAGGTGGTTTTCTTCCTTCCGCTACGCCGGGAGGTTTCTTGGAGATAGATCTTCAGGTGGTCCTTGGCTTTCAGCAGCCAGGAGAGCTTCTCTCCCAGCTCCGTGTACGTGTTTGCTTTGTGAGTGAAGAACCGGATACAGGTCATGGCAGCCCGCACGTGGTCCTGGAAGAGGAAAACGAAATGTTCGAGTCAAAGGAGATTTGGAGGGTGGGGATGCGGGGAGAATTCTGATCTGAATTCCACCCAGGATGTCTGGTTGCCAGCACCCCTTCCCTCAGAGGCCCAAGAAATCTACAAGTCAACCAACTGGCTGGGTTCTTATCAGTTGTTTCTGCAGCCCTGTGGGCTGTGTGGGTGCTCAGTTGTGTCTGACTCTTTGCAACCCCATGGACTGTAGCCCGCCAGGCTCCTCCATCCATGGGATTCTCTAGGCAAGAACACTGGAGTGGGTTGCCATTTCCTCCTCCAGGGGATCTTCCTGACCCAGGGATCGAACCTGCGTCGCCAGGGTCTCCTGCATTGCAGGAGGACTCTACCTGCTGAGCCATGGGGGAAGCAGCTGGCCAGACTCTTGGGTGGGACATTATTCCACCACAAAAGAGATCTTTAAAAAAGAGACTTAGGATACTCCATTCGACTTGCCGTCACTTTCACTCTGGCGTTGAATCATTCAATGTCTCTGTGACTTAGTATTGACCACCCTCACAGACTGGAAGAAACATGATTCCTCTCCTTTCATGCGTCTTCTCTAAAAATACTTCACCCTTCCTTATGAATTCTGCATTCATGCCCCATGTTTATCTAGAAACTACCATATCCCTCTTCTTTTTAATCTTTATATTTCCTGAATTCTGAAGAATGCCATTACTGATGAGATTAAAGTTTGCCTCTTTGGGATGAGAATGGAAATCCTATTACATGAGAATGCCTCAGAGCAACATGGATTTGTTGTTGCTGAGTCAAGGAGCAAGGCTAGGGGCCAAGTGACTGTCTTGTTCCCTTATCCTGCGCAGACTCACCCATGGCAAGGCTGCAGGGACAGAGGTAGCAGGCAGGATGGGGCTGTTGTTACCTTCATAAACTGCTGCAGCTCATACAGGATGTGGTAGTAGTTCTTCTTCTGTAAATGCTGGCAGGCGGCAATCAAGTACTTTCCCCAGCTTTCCAAGGATGAGTCAATAGATTCTAGGAGGTTTTCTAAATCGTGTAGCTTCCCACTTTTATAGCTTGGCTGGAAAATGCCTTCTATGAAGACTTCTGGGGGACTCTCCTGGAGTAGGGCAAAGCAACAAGTCAGAAGTCTTGAGCCTCATTCTGGCACTGCTTAGGATCCATTCTGAGTTTCCTTCCACTCACATCCCTCAGCCTTCTCCTATAGGGTTGCTACTTAACCTTTTTTGTGCATCACAGATGGACCCCCTTGAGAATCCCACTCCAGTGTCTGCTTCTCTCCTTCTCTGTACAGAAGAGCTCCTTGACAGAGTTATCCACACCCCCTGTCTCTAATCCCTCTCTGTGATTGTCTCTTGAACTCACTCTCATCAGCTTTTATCCCTACAACTCCACTGCAACTGCCCCTTAGGTCACTGAAGACCTCTACTTTGTTAAATGTAAAATTCTTAGTCCTTATTTTCCACCTATCCTGTCAATAGCTGCTGATAGCTGGTGGCTTGCTTCTTGAAAAACTGTCTTTATTTGGCTCCCAGGATACCATCCCTGCTAGGTTTTCTTTCTATTTCTCTGGCTAGCCCTTCTCTGTCTCTTTTGTTGATTTCTCCTAAGCTCCCCAAGGCTTAGGAGGATCGTCTTCTCTTTTTTTTACTCACTCTTTTGATTTTATAAGTCTCAGGGCTTTAAATCTAGCTATTTGCTGATTATGTCTAAATCTCTATTTCTAGCCTGTTTATTCTTCCTGAACTCCAGAACTGTGTATCTAAATTATATTCAACTGCCGACCCAAAAAGTCTTCTTGGGTATCTGGAGAACAATACATACTGATATAAAACTGCACTCCTGATTGTTTCTCCTCAATCTGCTTTCTGCAGTCTTCCCTTTCTCAGATGGCAATTTTACGCTTCTATTTGTTCAGGCCAAAAGCTTTTACCATCTTCTTCTTACCTTGCAACATAGAAGTCATTACCAAATTCTATTGGCTCCACCTCAACTATACACAGAATCTGTATGTAATTGACCACTTCTCACCACCTCCATGTGCCACCCTGGTCCATGTCATGGGTACCACTTGCCTGAATGATCCCAATGGCCTTCTTCCTGGTCTACCTCTTTTACCTCCTGCCTCTTTTTTTGACTAACGTGAATCAACCCAAGTGATTTGGTTAAAACATAAGTGAGATCACATTATTTCTCTGCTCAAAATCTTCCAAAGGTTTTCTTTCTCACGCAACACAAAGCTCAAGTCCTCATAATGTCTGCAAGGCCCTATATGATCTGGGCCCTATTAGGTTTTTGACCTTACTTGCTAACACCCTTTCCCCAGCTCACTCTGCTTAAGCCACCTTGGCCTTTGCTCTTGTGACTCCCTCCACCTGGACTGTGCTTCCTCCACAATCTGCATGGTTCATTTCTCACCTACTTTAAGCCTTCACTCAGATGTCACCTGTCCAGACATCCTATCTACAATTGTACAATTCACCTCTTCCCTCTCCCCTACTTTATTCTTATTACTTGTCACCTACACTATATATTTTATTTATCTTGTTTATTGTCTCTCTCCCTAGTATAATGTAAGTTTTATAAAAGTAGTTTTTTTGGTTTGCCTTTTTTTTTCTTCACTGTTGTACTTCTGGTGCCAAGAATAGTCCTCGGCTATTTAATAACTATTTTTTGGGTGAGTGAATAAATGAAAAATATCATGGATCTCATCAGGAAAGTGTACACACTCGCTAATCTACTCAATTCTGAAGTTCATCTGTGGTTCAGAGACCCCGAATCATACCCTCTATTGCATAATCATAGAAAAGAAAATCATTTGGCCATTTAGACTTTAGATTATGAGTAAGTGATGAGAAGTGAAGGATAGCTATAAACTCATGGCAGTACAACCATGCTGGCCTTGAAGCACTGGGCACTAGCTGTTTAGAAGTGGAGAGGATCTGGGCTTTAGAACATCCACAGTGGGTGAGGGGCCTCTTTCCCAATATTGGCTCTTCATGAACACTCAGACCTAACCTAAAAGTTGCAGGACACACTTTAAGAAGTAGGGAGATCAGCTGCACTGGAAAGGTAGAATGTCTCAGAAGAGCAACCCCTTAAGAACGTTCATTTCATCCACTCATTCACTGGCATTAGGACAGGTGCCTGAAGATAGCAGGTAAGGGAAGTAAGGGCCTTCTCGGTCCAGACGGGCAGACAAAATTGTAAAGAAACAGCTACAAACCACTGGGATAAAAGCAATAAGAAACCTAGGTTCTAGGCACAGAGGTGATATATAGGAAGAGGTGAATGCTCAACAGAGAGGGTCTAGAAGGACAAACAGGAGTTCTCCAAGAAAACAAGGAGGGGCAGGGCATCCTAGGGAGGGGAGATAGCAATGCAGACTCCTGGAGCTAAGAAAGGGTGTGGTACAATTAGGAAAATTTAAGCCATCTGGCAAGTCTGGAATATAGACCATAGGTAGGATTTGTGGTGAAAATAAACTGGAGAAATAAGGGGACCTGATTCTATTGTGTTCTGCATTCATGCTAAAGAAAGTGGATGTCATCTTACAGCCATGGGGATCCACCAAAGGCCTTTTAGAGAGAGGAAATCACATGAATTATGAATACCATCAAGAACATGTACTATGTTTTAGAAAGCTCTCTCAGGGATGAAAGACAGGGAATGAGCATCTTCCATGCTCCAGGCTTTCAGTTGTAGTTCTCACAATGTTTTTGTTTTTTTTCCTGTTGTTCTCCACCTGCTTGAGAAGGTAAGATAGTCCACTTCAAGGGTAGTTGTGATTACAGGAGACAGAAAGAAGCAGGAGGGGCAAAGCTGTCATCAGCTTTTACCAGGATAAGTAAGTAAGCAGCTTAACTCTCTAGACTGGTCATCAGAAGAAACAGAACTGGGTGAGGTAAAGCAGCTTTATCTCAAACTCATTTGGGAACTGAGCAAACAGAAACAATCAGCAATTGAAGACGAAATAATATAACTTTTCAACATTCTTGACACCCGGTTAAGACACAGCAGCTAAGGCAGCAGTGAAAACACCTCCCTTTTGTGTCCTGTGTGTGTGTGCTCATTCGTGTCCGACTCTTTGCGGCCCCATAGACTGTAAACTGCCAGGCTCCTCTGTCTATGGGATTTTTCAGGCAAGAAAACCAGAGTGGGTTGCCGTTTCCTTCTCCAGGGGATCTTCCTGACCCAGAGATCAAACCTGCGTCTCCAACATCCTGTAAGGGTGGGGTTACCAGGACTCTGTACTGCTGACTCACTTGGAGATAGCTGAGAGGGTGTGTCTATTTGTAAACTTTCATTGGCTACCACTTTGGATGAGGGCAGCAGACTAAAAGTAAAACTCAAGTTTAATTTTATATGAAATTTGGTATGAATCAGTTTTTCCTCAGAAAAACTTTATGGGACATTCAGATAAAAAAAGAGAAAGCCAAAGAGTCATGGTGAAATGGAATTTTGACTTGGCTTAACAATGGCTCCAAGGAAATAACACACTTCACCTTTGCCTCCTGTGAGAGGAGAGCAGAGGACGTCAGAAGAAGAAAGGAGTACATACTCTCCTCCCGTGAGATGCTTGGGGCCCAAACTTAGGATCTGTGCCAAGGGTGCTTCCTGGCCTTTATGCTGACAACTCTGAGTGGATGTGCAGTCGGGTCAGCAGCAGGACATAGTCCAGGGCAGGTGGGAAGTGTGTGGAAACAGAAGTTAACCAGTTTGCTCAAGGTCACACCACTCATACCAAGCATCTTATTCCAGAGCCCACATTCTCAGCTATTATTTAGTTCTGCTGTATGTTCTGGGAGAAGGAATGAAATTTGTCATTGCCAGTGAGAAGGGCAATCTGGGATCCAGGTTAAGACTCTCGCATGCTCATCCAAACATGATTTGTGTGGAGAGAATTTGCCATTTGTGTTATTATTATTATTATTTTTTGGTTGTGCCACACAACTCACTTCCCTGGTGGCTCAGAGGGTAAAGCGTCTGCCTGCAATGCAGGAAACCTGGGTTTGATCCCTGGGTCAGGAAGATCCTCTGGAGAAGCAAATGGCAACCCACTCCAGTACTCCTGCCTGGAAAATCCCATGGACAGAGAAGCCTGGTAGACTACAGTCCATGGGATTGCAAAGAGTCGGACATGATTGAGTGACTTCACTTTCACAACTCACAGGATCCTAGTTCCCTGACCAAGGATTGAACCTGGGTCCTTGGCAGTGAAAGTGCAGAGTTCCAACCACTGGACTGCCAGGGAAATCCCTAGAATTTGCCATTTGGACTTGACTCTGCCTGAGATGATCCTACAGCTGAACCCTGGGGTAGCGTTAAGGGGGGGTTATTGCCCCCTGACAGTTGGGTAGGCCAAGCCAGGTGGGCAAGGCAGGCACTGCCATGCGAGGGTCTATGAGGGTCCCACCGTGTGGAGCAGGTGCAGCAGGGCTTCCCGCAGGCAGCTGTGCCTCACGTAGAAGCTGATGATGGCCAGGTGGGTGCTGTAGCTATGTAGGTAGAAGAGGCATTCTTGGTAGTAGGTGTTGTTCAGGATCTTCCCTTCAGGAATCACTTCCAGAGAGAGGCTCTGGGTCCGGAGGGTTGCTTCCAGCTCTTTCAAGGTAGCCAAGAAATCATCATCTTGCTGCCAAGAAAGGACAGAGTGAGAGGGAACAAGGGACCCAGAGAGTCCTCAGAAGCCTCTGGAAACACTGCTTTCAAAAAACACTTAACAATATGGAAAAATGCTCTCTCGTATAGTTTTGAGGGTAGAAAACAGGCAGGATATAAAATTCTACACGTTATAAACCATATGCCATGCTGTGCTAAGTCACCTCGGTTGCGTCTGACTCTTTGCGACCCTATGGACGATAGCCCGCCAGACTCCTCTGTCCATGGGGGATTCTGTAGGCAAGAATATTGGAGTGGCTTGCCGTGCCCTCCTCCAGGGGATCTTCCTGACCCAGGGATTGAACCCGCATCTCCTGCATTGGCAGGCAGGTTCTTTACCACTAGCGCCACCTGTGGAACCCTATATATTGTAGAGCAGCAATTTAATTCAAAAACAAAGTCGCCAAAATCTAAATACGGCTTAAGTCTGGATATGGGATTATACGGGGTTTTCATGTCTTTAAAATAATTCTTTTTGTTGTTGGAAATTTGACTCTTTATGACTTATCTAATCACATAGATGGTGAGGGACAGAGAAGCCTGGCGTGCAGCAGGTCCATGGGTCACGAACAGCAGGACACGACTAGGCGACTTTTCTTGGAAAAGCAACCACATATACTGGAAAGAAGGGAATCCACACCGGATAGCTCTGGGTCAGGGCTGCACTGTCAATGGGACGGAAGCGCATCTTCTTCCCAGGCCGTTACTGCTCTGGGGCCTCGCTGTCCCCCCGAGCCCAGGCTCTACCTGCCACGCTCTTACCACAGATAGGAGTGGCCTCGCTGTGGACTCCAGGTACTCGACCACCTCCTGTACCAGTCTTGAGCCATGACTCAGCTGATTGAGGTCAAAAGGGGGCTTCAGGCAGCGGCTGAACTTCTCCCGTGCGGCAGCGAGGTTTCCAGCTTTGAGGCAGGCCATGCCCCAGGCATGCCACGCCCCGGTGGTATCAAGGCCAGTCTTTGTGGAGACCTGGAGGAAAAACCGCTCCTTTTAGGGAAAAGGACTTGCAGCCAGGCCTGAGGGTCCCAAAGACTGATTCTATCACCTTGTTGTCAATCATCTCCCCCACCCCACCCCACCTACTACCACTCCCACACTGGCAAGCTGGTCATGCCCTAGATACTCTCCATGGCCAAGGAAAAGTGGAGGAAATAACTCACTGGGGCAGACATCAGCTCTGTGCCTCACCTCAACACCCAGTTGGTAGTACTCAGCTTCCAAGAGCTGGTTCCTGAGCCTGGTTACCGCAGCCGGTTGCAAGATCTGATCCAGAGATGGCACATGGCGATAGGCGGCAGCAACTAAAATATTCAGCACATCGACCTTGCTGATGTAGCTACCAGGAGGAAAAGGGCATGGCAGTGAGGCTCCCCAGGGTCCTCCCAGGAACAGGTGCTGCTTAAAGGTTTCCTATTTCATTTGTAATGTGAAATGGGATCATGAGAATTGGGAGGTACATGGGCGAATAGGCTCTGGCTTCAGACTTTCTGATTCTCAACTCTATCACTCGGTGGCTCTATGATCTTAGGCAAGTTAGCTAACCTTTCTCTGCCTCAACCTACTCATCTGTGAAATGGATAAAACAGGGAGTTTTAAGGATAAAATGAAATAACTGAAGGAAAAGACTTAGGATGGTATCTGGAGCTTTGCAGTAGATGTAGTGTTAATTGATCAGTTGTGTCCAACTGTTTGTGACGCTATGGACTGTAGCCTGCCAGGTTTCTCTGTCCATGGAATTCTCCAGGCAAGAATACTGGAGTGGGTTGCCATTTCCTTCTCCAAGGGATCTTCCCAACCCAGGGATCGAACCCAGGTCTCCTGCACTGCAGGCAGATTCTTTACCATCTGAGCCACCAGGGAAGCCCCCCGAGGGAAGCTTTCAGGAACTCATTAAATGTCAGCTATCAATACGTGGAGTAGGGACGTTCTGGGACACCCAGGTCTATTTGAGGCAAGGCCTTCACACTGAATGTTCGGAGCCCACAGGCTACCCATTGCTTTTTGGTTCTCTGGAATCGTATTTGGGAGAGCGCATGCAGACTGTATCAGGGGTCTGCACCTCCAGTCAGTATGGAGGTCACAGCACTACTATCCTCTCGAGTGCTGTTGGGCAGGGGCCTCCTGGCCTTTCACTTGGATTCTAGTGCCCTGGGCTTGATATCCTCTATCTGGGTCAAGGATGAATACTGTTACTACGACTGCTGCCTCTGATCTTCTTGATATCTGATGATTGCAAAAACATTTTAAAGACAGACTCCAGAAAGCTGTCTGGGATCATTCTGTGTGGTCCCACCTGAGACAGGCCTATACTCAAGGTTCTTGACTCTTGTATCAGATTCTATCAAAACCCCTCCTCAGATCCTGACTTGTCCACTGATTTCCCTGGAGAGGGATTTAGCCCATGAGTGAGTCTCAACTAGTGGGGGTAGGGCAGGGGACAGTATAGTGTGTAAAAGCAAGTTTGGTATCAAGTACTAGATACATGTAATAGGTGGTTTGAGCTTCTTTTTTAAACATTATTTGTCTAAAGACCCTTGAGCGTCCCTTGGACTGCAAGGAGATCAACCAGTCAATCCTAAAGGAAATCAATAGTCATTGGAAAGACTGATACTGAAGCTGAAGCTCCAATACTTTGGCCACCTGATGAGAAGAGCCGACTCATTGGAAAAGATCCTGGTACTGGGAAAGACTGAAGGCAGGAGGAGAAGGGGGTGACAGAAGATGAGATGGTTGGATGGCATCATCAATTCAATGGACAGGAGTCTGAGCAAACTCCAGGAGATAGTGAAGGACAGGGAAGTCTGGCGTGCTGCAGTCCATGGGGTTGTAAAAAGTTGGACATAGCTTAGCAACTGAACGATGACAATTTGTGTACCGGAAGACGGTATTTAAAATAGTGGAAAAATACTCTGCAAACCAGGAGTTCTCAATACCCAAGAGATGAGTCTACTGTTGTCAGCAACTGGGTACAAGTGCAGCTAATGTGAGGACTCCAGGGTTGGGCAGAAAGAATGTACAATTTGAAACCACTGCCGTTACGTGTCCAAGAAGCCCATGACACCTGGGGGTGGATGGGAATCCTACTGAAGCAAGGACCTCCTTAGTTTCTGCTTACTTAGTCCAAAGTGGATATTGCCTCCATCTGTACTGGATTTTGAAGGAAGTTTAGGACTTACTACTAAATTTGCTCTGCCTCCCCACAATCTGAGTATCTTTTTTCTCTTAAGAAGATTGTATTTCAGACATCTCAAGATTTTTGCCATTAACTCTACCTTTTGCTATATGGAATGGTTTCTGTTCTTTCCTTCTCTTCTCCCCCATTTCTGATGTTTTGGTTCTTTACATGGTTATTTAAAAAACTGTATTTAACATATTATATTCCTCTTTTTTTGCCAACTTGATAGAAACCTTTGTCTCTTGATCAAGGAGTAAAATTAACTCCTATATATTTCCTTCCACTTTCTGTCCCACTTCTTTCTGCCTTTCTCAACCTTCAGGTGTTTGTTAATAAGAATAAAACTGACATTTTTGGAGTACACAGGCTCAGTTCTTAGCCCTTTATATGGTTATAGTACTCACACTTTATCCTTATAACAGCCATATGGAATAAATATCATTATTATCCCCATTTTCCAGAGGAGGAAACTGAGGCCCAGAGTCATCTAGTTACAGGGCTCTAGGAACTGGTGAAGCTGAGCGTCACTGCACTCTCTGTGATCTGGTGAGTGTGCAGGCCGGTACTCTGGGCAAGTGCCTGAAGCACTGACACGTCAAAGAAAATTATGCTCTCTGCTCTGAAATCTGAGTAGGACTGAGTGCTGGGAACATACAGCACGAGTCACACATTTGGGTGGGTAAGCTGAGAATTGGGAGTTTTCAATGTCAGGTTAACGGAGGCAGAGCAGGTTGTGCAGGGGCTGGGGCAGAATTCTCCCCTTTCCATAGAGACTTCTATTTTATGACTCACGTTTTTCCCTGATATGCAGGGACAGACCAGTCCACAGTGTGCTTCAAAGATCTGTCATCCACAACTCCCTGAGGCCACAGTCTCAATTTGGTCAAGACTAGAGAGAGTTTTGGTTAAGGCTAAGGCTACATTTTCCTTGTCTTTTTTTCTTTCTTTTTTTTTTTTAAATTTTTGGTTGCACTGAGCAGCATGCAGGATCTTAGTTCTCCAACCAGGAATCAAACCTGCACCCTCTGTGATGGAAGTTCAGAGTCTTAACCACTGTACAGCCAGGGAAGTCCCAGGACACATTTTCTTTAAAAGCCAGAAAGTTCCACAGGGACTAACGGTGTTCCCCTAAATTAACTTTAATTACAAATTAGCCAGTCTTTGTTTCAGACAGGGTATAGCTAGAGAACCTTCCTTGAGGACCCCTCAGGGAAAGGGAAGAACTGTCACGGGAGGGTAAGGAGGACGGCTTGTGATCTGGTGACAGCATTTCGCCAACGTCAGACGGGATGCAAAACAGTTCAACATGTCATAGTGGGATCAGAAAAAGAAGCTGGATAAACATGTTGTTTAGTCGCTAAGTTGGGTCTGATTCTTTGGCGATCCCATGGACTATAGCCTGCCAGGCCAGAATACTGGAGTGGGTTGCCACTTCCTTCTCCAGGGGGAGTTTGACCCAGGGATAGAACTCGCATCTCATGATCACCAGGTAAAGGAACAGGGACTCACTTCCGCTTACCTGTCACAAAGCGCCAGGTCCTGGCTCTGGCCTGCCTTGACGAACATCATCTTGGCACTGAAGAGCAGCTGCTTCATGATGTCCGTGAGCAGCCCCGCATCCACCTCGGGGTTGGTGAGCCCCTGCGACAGCCTGCAGCAGTGCTCGATCAGCTGGTGGCCGCAGGCCGCGCTGTCCTCGTGCAGATTCAGGATGGCAATGCACAGGGAGGCGCTGGGGGCCTGGCCCGAGTGGAAGAGAGAGGCACACCGTGAGTGCAGGGGCCAGGCCAGTCTCCAAATGCAGCTGGGGAGGCAGGAGTTCTACCCATTCCAGGAAGCTTCAGAACCTCGGGTGGAAGAAGCCAAACTCCTACGGAGCAGAAGGGGAACTAAACCCGTTTCAGAAGTTCTAAGTCATACTCCGGCTGCTAGGTTTTGTCACCTGACTGGGAAGAAGGCAGCTGTGTCCACGTGTCACCTGCTGCCTGGGGCTGTCTGGAGGGGCCCTTCTTTTCCAGTTTACTAGGAGTTCAGGTACTCTTTAATGCTGGTTTGGACAACAGTTGACTTGCTTGTTTAGCTACTCGGAGAGGTCTCTGCTTCAAGCCACTGGACACAGTGCTGCTAAAATTAATATTCCTAAAGCACACTCCATGGCCCCTCATGTCTACCAAGTACGTATATCTCACTGCAGAGCGTAAGGCCCTACACATAAATAGCCCATTTCAACCTTACCTCTATTAACACCCCATGTTTCCTCCAAATTAAACCACTTCTAACTCCCCAACTATTTTGGACACCGTGTCTTTGCTTGGATGTTCCAGTTTGGAACTCTTTATCCTTCCCCTATCCTCACTCCCCTCACGACACCCAAACTTCTGCTTGTCAAACTCCTAAGCTTTGCACTTCCAAAGCTCATCTTAAATGTCACGAAGGCTTTCCTGATTTCCTCTCGTGTATTTCTCAAGTTGTTCCTCATTTCGTGCTTTTAACTGGTTTCCTTGCCTTAGCGCCCATGTGATTTTACACTGTGAGCAAGTGAAGACCAGCCCTGTGTTTGCCCAACTCTGCATTTCCTGCTATGTGACTACACAGCATGTGTCTGTGTATTTTCAGCTGATCAGTCGTGTCTGACTCTTGGTGACCCCGTGGACTGTAGCCTGCCAGTCTCCTGGGCAAGAATACTGGAGTGGGCTGCTATTTCCTTCTCCAGACTACACATCATAAAGAAACTCAAATGACTATCCATTTTATCGCTATTACCTGCTCATAGTAAAATTCACTCCGCACTAGCTCATTTTCCTCCTCGTTCAGATCCAAAATCCATTCCACCTCTGCTGCTTTGGGGACTCTCACCACAGCTGAATATGGAGGGCTTTCGCTCTTGGAGCTGTCGGGGGCTGAGAAGACAAATACCATCCGTGTGTCATTCATTGGCAGCAGCCCAGCTGGCCCAGCCAGTGGGCGGTGTGAGCTGTCGGCAGATCCCTGCCTGCTACCTTAGGGCTCTTTCTTTCCTTTTGGTCCCTTGCATTTCCTTCGGGAGATCACCTTGGGGACCTCAAACTTTCTTCCCCAGGCACAGACCCCGGATGAGTGTTGCAATATCTGCCACACAACCCTGTTGCTTCATGTGAGAAGCCCTGAAAGGTGCATGCTTCCCAAATGGAGGGCTGAGCCACTGGCTGCTCTAAACCAACCTGCCCAAACTACCAATAGTGATTACTAAGGGGAGGGAGGGAGCACTGGGAGGCATGATGGTGGTCAAGCGGTACCTAGGGGGAAACAAGAAAAATAAGCTACTGAAAGTTAAGAATCCAACTGTTTGGCTACTGGCATTCTCGATGCTGGAGGCTAATGGGCCAGTGTGGTAAGTTAATATGATGACAAACCTTAAGGGAAACAGCCTGATAGAAATGCCAAGAATTTTCTTTGGTCAGCCTACTGGACCGAGTTGCCACTGAGGGTGTCAGTTGCAGCAGATATGCTGAAGGAATGGCTAACTTGAGCATAGAAAGGAAAGGTCACAAGGAGGGAGCTCCCTGGCGGTCCAGTGGTTAGGACTCTCTGCTTTCGCCTCCAAGGGCTCAGGTTCAACTCCTGGTTGGGAAACTAAGCTCTTGCAAACCTGGCAGCATGGTCAAAAAAAAGAAGTCACAGGGCATGTGAGTCAGCCTTACCTTCTGGTTGTCCTGGATTCTCCTCTGGTGCACTGGAAACAGAGAAAGAAAAGGCGAAATGCCTGTGAAAACTGAATTCCTCCTCCTCCTTGAGCTTGGTATACAGCACTGACATTTACTATTACTCCACTGAGATTATCAGGGAATCATCCAAAACTCCTCTCTCTCTCACCTGTCACAGCCAACCACTTATCATTTCTTGTCCATTCCATCTCCTGAATACCTCGTTGAATATCCTCATCTCTCTCCTCATCCCTGTCTCAGAGACAGCCCTCATCACTCAATCCTATTGCCTCTGCAGTAGCTTCTCAACTGGTCTCCTTGATTCTGCCAAGAACACCAGAGAATTGATGCTTTTGAGCTGTGGTGTTGGAGAAGACTCTTGAGAGTCCCTTGGACTGCAAGGAGATCCAACCAGTCCATTCCGAAGGAGATCAGCCCTGGGATTTCTTTGGAAGGAATGATGCTAAAGCTGAAACTCCAGTACTTTGGCTACCTCATGTGAAGAGTTGACTCACTGGAAAAGACTTTGATGCTGGGAGGGATTGGGGGCAGGAGGAGAAGGGGACGACAGAGGATGAGATGGCTGGATGGCATCACGGACTCGATGGACGTGAATCTGGGTGAACTCCGNTCTCAGATATGCAGATGACACCGCCCTTATGGCAGAAAATGAAGAGGAAGTAAAAAGCCTCTTGATGAAAGTGAAAGAGGAGAGTGAAAAACTTGGCTTAAAGCTCAACATTCAGAAAACGAAGATCATGGCATCTGGTCCCATCACTTCATGGGAAATAGTTGGGGAAACAATGGAAACAATGTTAGACTTTATTTTTGGGGGCTCCAAAATCACTGCAGATGGTGACTGCAGCCATGAAATTAAAAGACACTTACTCCTTGGAAGAAAAGTTATGATCACCTTAGATAGCATATTCAAAAGCAGAAACATTACTTTGCCGACTAAGATCCATTGTAGTCAAAGCTATGGTTTTTCCTGTGGTCATGTATGGATGTGAGAGTTGGACTGTGAAGAAGGCTGAGCACTGAAGAATTGATGCTTTTGAACTGTGGTGTCGGAGAAGACTCTTGAGAGTCCCTTGGACTGCAAGGAGATCCAACCAGTCCATTCCGAAGGAGATCAGCCCTGGGATTTCTTTGGAAGGAATGATGCTAAAGCTGAAACTCCAGTACTTTGGCTACCTCATGTGAAGAGTTGACTCACTGGAAAAGACTTTGATGCTGGGAGGGATTGGGGGCAGGAGGAGAAGGGGACGACAGAGGATGAGATGGCTGGATGGCATCACGGACTCGATGGACGTGAATCTGGGTGAACTCCGGGAGTTGGTGATGGACAGGGAGGCCTGGCGTGCTGTGATTCATGGGGTGGCAAAGAGTTGGACACGACTGAGCGACTGAACTGAACTGAACTGATTCTCTACTTTGTAGCTATAGCAAGCTTTCAAAAAATGCATTATGTTATGCTTCTGCTTAAAATTCTTTAACAGCTTCTCAGGGTACAAATATTTCACATTTGCAGATTAGCAGACAAAGCTCCTTATGGTCTGGCTGTCTCTGGAGACCATCTCCTATCACCCATGACCTCTGCTCAACCCATAAAAGTCCTATCCACACTGTCACAGGCTTTGATCAAGTTCAACTGGTGCCACTAACCACTAAATCCCAAGGTCACAGGCCAGAGCCCAAGTATCACCTGCATGAGGAGCCTTCTGGTCAACTAATCCCAGCCCATGCTGCCAAAGAGCAAGCTCCAAGCCGTTGTGTCATTCCCTAGGTCCTCCCAGCTCAGATGCCAGCCCCTGAGTCTAGAACCTTAGCTCATGACCTACCTAGTTACACTGTTCAAAGGACCTGCATTTTCTCCTGTCCCTGACTTTGCAGGTGTTACTCCCACTTTGGGGCACACTTTGTTTTGACTTATTTTATCACCAACTTTTCATCCTCTAAGGAGGCTTAGGCCAAGTGCCACACCCCTAGGAAACTCTCCTGATCACTGAGCTAAGCTGGGTGTGTCTCCATACTGCACTTACTAAAGGGCTCTGTGGTCTGTGTTTTGGCTGTCTGCCCAATAAAATAGGGGCTCCTCAAGGGAAAAGTGATTACTGCTGAGTGATTGCTGAGTGAAAGAATCCTTACTGACTGCTCATTTCAAATCTCAGCAGAAAGAGATATGGGTAACTTTCCTGTCTGCCACCAGGAGAGAGGCAGTGGTATGCCAGGGTCACAGAAACTGTGGTACAAGCAAGGCGCATCTTCCTTTCTATCAGGTCAGTAATCACCATGATAAACAATGATAAAAGAAGTTCGTGTTAAAAGAAACACAAACGTGTTTGAGATAGATTTAAGTCTGTTCATAAAACACAAAGAAGTCAAAGTAATTTGGCTTTTGGATAGCTGCTGTGGCTCATATGCCCACATGCACTTAGTTTTACCCTCTTTTGCTGCTAGAAGCAGTGGAAAAAACTAAGCGACACTGAGCCGGCAAAAAACACTTGACGTGGCATGAGCAGTTTCTGAGATCTGTCCCTAGGTGAACTGTGTGTAGGAAAGTGTGGGGGCTCTTTGAGTCGTGGATAACAAGCCAGAATGATGAGGGTGATGAGAGCTGATGTAAATGAGGCGCCAACATTCAGTAGGTGAGCGTGTCGTTTTGAGTCCAGTTGAGACCGACTGTAGCAAGAGTGGCTGTTAAAGAGGTGAGGGTGTTGGCAGGCAAACATCAGTGGCCTCAGTTAGGGGACAGGCCAAAGAACCCAGTGCCCTGATCTCAGAACATCACGCACGAGCTTGCTCTCTGCTTCTACGCACCCCTACTTCCTCTCTCCAATGTCTCTCTGACCAAGGTCAACCACTACACCGCAGGCTTAGTGGCATTTCAGTGCGAATGTGAAAGAAAACTTTCTGTAACTGCTCAGATTTGAGATGCTCTTCCTCATGAGACTTGGAGGTATGCCAGGACCCCAGGGGAGGGTGCGCTGGTCAACAGCAGCAGCGGCCCCGCCACAGGACACTCACTCTTGGTTGAAGTAGCGATAGCACTGGTCACACACGCGGGTGGGGTTTTCTCGGCAGCCTTCCACTACCATTTTCTTGGTGGAGCAGGAACTGCACGCCAGCCGGCCACAGCGGCGACAGTGATGACGCCTGTTGAACTGAGCAGTGTCATTGGAAAGAGAAAGAGGAGTAGGGAAGAGAAAGTGAGATGGCTGGACCTGTGAGCAAACTGTCAATCCATTTATCCTTGGAATGAGCCACCTGTGACTTGCTAAGACTATCAGGTGCTTGGGCCTCTGTTGAGAAAGAACACACTAATCCTTGCCTTCACAAAACTGACATTTAAAGATCTCTCTCATTTGATGGGCAAAAACGCCCAAGTCATGGACAGTTTTGCAAGAGCTCCTGACAAGCCCTACCTGTCTGTGGAGGAAACGTCTGAAGACAGAATAAGAAGCAGTGGGGAAGAAGTGACTTTCCCAGCCAATGAGGAACACAGTTCTCCAGGGTATTGATGATGATGAAGAAGTGTCCCTGTTTCAAGTATTTTACAAATACTGCCTTATTTCATCATAAGAGGTTGATAGACATTTTACACCTTTTTTATAGAAGAGTAGGAAACAAACACAGAGAAATTACACCATCGTCATTTTCCCACGTGCTGAGCTATTATGCCGGTCAGGTACTGTGCTCAGTGTGGTAACATGTGTTACTGTAGTTAGTGTTTATGAACCAAGTAATACATCACCCCCAGTTTACAAGTGAGCATCTGAGATGAAAAGATTAATAGTCACATTGCAAGTAAGAGGTAGAGCTGGGATGAGAACTGAAGTCCTCTGGCTCCAGCACAGAAAACCATGACCAGGTCATCTGTCTTATTGCAAAAGACACGAGAGCTGGAAACCAGATGTCCTGAGGTTTGGTTCCTCCTTCTGCAATACCTTGGCCTCTTTTTATTTATTTCATAAGAAAGGCAGAGATTTAGAATTTCAGGCTACTCAAGAGTGGGGGGCGGTCTACCTTCTATCTGAACTCAGAAAATACAACCTGGCCAGGTCAAAGATAAACCCAGTGCCTTAGACCTGCTGAACATACCTTCTCCTCTTGGGGACAGGAGGTGCCTATAAACTCAGGCTCGTGAAGGAGAACTTTCCTGTCTCCTGCAGGTGAAGCTGGAGACAGATAAGACTTACCATGGTGAAGCGCTCCTTGCAGCAGACCATGCAGACGCTCTCACTCTCATCTGGGACCCACTGGTGCCTGGCAGGCGGGGTAGCCGGGGGCACAAACTCCAGTGGCAGCTGACTCTGGGGGAAGTTCCTCTCCCTCAGACTTGGGGAATGCACAGTGGAGACACCTGGGAGTAAGAGCCAGAAGTCAGAGTAAAAGGCGATTAACAGTCAAGCTGATAAATGACAAAGGAAGGAGAGAATCAGAATTGTACCATTTTACAAAGCCTCCTGATATCACAGCTCCAATGAATGATCATCGATGGCTGACTGCCAAAAGAGCACTGTGTGGGACTTCCCTGGAGGGCCAGTGGCCAAGACTCTTGGCTCCCAATGCAGGGGGCCTGGGTTCAGTTCTTGGTCAGGGAACTGGATGCCACATGCCACGACTAAGACCTGGCCCAGCCAGATAAATAAATATGTCATGTTCCTGGACTTGGTGATTTAAAGAAAAAAAGCATTGTGCATTTCCTGATGGAAGGCACAAGACCGCCTATCAAATATACTAGCCAAAAAACACTGGGCTTCTAGCTCTATCTACAGGGTACTGGAAACACAGGGGACAGAGACCCAAATTACCACAGGGTGACAGTCAACAAAATCCAGAGTGTGGGAAGCTCTATGGGACAAGTGAACCAGTTTCTTTCACAAATAAAAAAGAGGTAGAGAAAAAAAGAGGGTACAGAAACCTATTGATTAAGAGAGATTCTCATTAAGAGAGAGTTTAGTCAAATGTCATGTGTGGACATTATTTACATCCTGATTCTAGAAACACCAATTCTAAAAAAATTCCTCATGAGATTACTGGATAGTTTATAAAGAATCATTAATTTGCTTTTAGGTATGAGAATGATGCTATGGTTTTGTTTTATATATGTCCTTACCTTTCAGAGATATACACTGTTTTGGGGTTTTTTTTTTAGGGGGGCCATGCCATGCAGCTTGTGGGATCTCAGTTCGCTGACCAGAGATTGAACCCAAGCCATACCTATGAAAGCCCTGAACCCTAACCATTAGACTACCAGGGAACTCCCGAGATAGACACTGTTTTATTTATGAACAAAATGGTATGATGTCTAGGATCTGTTTCAGAATAGTCCAGTAGAGGGACAGGGGTACAGATGAAACAAGAATGGTCAAACTCAGATGATAAATATTTCAACTGAGTAATAGGTACGTGACACTTCATTACACTATTCTCTCTACTTTTGTGTGCTGGAAATTTTCTATAATAGTAAATAAAGAAAAAATTAAGCACACCAAAGCTGCTCAGGCTGCCTTATGCAGCTTTGTGCAGCTGTTCATATCCCTATATACCTGAGCCCTTCCGTCAGGTCTGCTGATTATCCTGAAGCATGGGTCCTTCTCAAAGTTGGGCCACAAAATGCCACTTTGCGTTATGGCATCTAAGGAGAAGGATGGTATGGTAGCTAGCAGAACGATGTTGGCAGGTCACAGAAAAAGAGAACTGGAAACACAGTGACGCTTAGCAGCACCCAAAAGAAGAGGGATTGTTGACCTCTCCCCAGGAGCCTGTTCTCCTGACTGTTGGCAAAACAAACACTTCCTGAGGCTCTTCTGAGTGCAGGCCACTGGGCAAAAGTCAGGAGGCTGGAGCGGAGGGGTGGTGCAAAGGGGTGACCGAGAAATGTCAGGAGACTTCAAAGACCTCGCACCCTGTGTGGGTGACAGGCATAAATAACTGCCTGCAGGACAGGGTCAGAATGAACACGACAACTGAACAAGGTGATCCTCCTCATTAGTAGATTCCATATTTGTGAAGTTGCCTACTTGTTAAAATCTACTCTTAACTTCAAAATCAGTATTTGCATTGCTTTTGTAGAAACATATAGAGTGCTGAATAATTTGAGTTGCAGGCTTGTTATTATGCAGGTTCTCATCTACAGTTGAATAAGGTCATGTTTTGCTTCCTTATTTCAGCTCTCATACAGAGCAGACCAGAGACGGAGCCAGTAGAGGACAGTGTGGCAGGGAGTGCAAGAAGATCACTTCGGGGATGGCTGGACAGGGTTTGAATCCCAGATGCTCAATATGCACTCGTGGATGGGGTGGCTTCAGGCAAGTCACTCTAACACTCTGAGCCTCTTTTTTCTCTTTTGTACAATAAAAAAAATAGAATCTACTGGGATGAACTGTTTTCAGTTTGAGATTATAATGTATGTGAAATGTGTGTATATGTATATATAAATACATATATAATATATATATACACACATATGAATATGTACAAGCATACACATACAAGCATATTTTCCCTAGGAGCAATGGTTCAGTATTTGCTAATTCATTGTTTGTGGAATCTTCATAGATATACTATTGCAAATAATAAGAATCGTTCATATGTTGAGTTTTCTGGGATATACAAAGCTGGAACAAATCAATGAAACCAATAACAATGTTGTGACTGGAAATGAAAAAAGCAGCAAAAGAATCAGAAAATCAGAGAAGGCAAGACTGAACTGAAAAATGGGTAACTCTCAGAACTCATTCTTACCAGGAGCAGTAGCAGAAGAGAACTCAGCTGATGGTGACCTAGACAAGGTCTCAAGGTCTGAAGCCTGACTGACAATCTCCTGGAGGTGAATCACAGAGTCTGCAGGGAAGGAAAATGTCGACAGATCATTCTACCATAAACAAACCTTACTTGTTTTTCTAGGAATTTAGTTGAAAGCCCTGTTGGTTTCACCATCATCCATGATTCTACCAGGTATGCAAAGAATGACAGAAGGACGTCTAAGACAGCCATAAGCATGCTTCTCAAATGCCTCAACAAACAAACTATGTTAGGCATGTGAGATAAACAATGCAGACACTAGGACTTTACAAAATAAATCTAAAGATGTCCAGAGGGAAGTGGAAGATATTTAAGTGATAGTCCTGGAGGGTAGGGAGTAAGAAAAAAAAAAAAAGATGGCTGGGAACATGAGCCCTCATTTTATTTCATTTTCTTCATTCTATTAGAGACTGAGTCAGCTCACATACTAGTGACATCTGATGTGACCCTGGGAATAGTCCTCAAATCAAAATGATGGCACTTAAGAGCCCATTTCACCAAGGCTAGACAGACACCACTCTCGGCATGTTTGTTTTCTGAACCTTTATGTTATCATGCACATGGCAGTTATCTACCGTCATTTCATTCAGGTTAGCCTGCCACTTCCTCCAAGACTGAGATCTCTCCTATACAAAAGAGCTCTCTCTCCTGAACCATATCCTCTCATTCTCTAACAACTCAAAATCATAAAAGAGGAGAAATGAAAACTAAGGATGGAGCACAGTATTTTCTTCTCCACGCAGAACTCCCCACTGAGCATGCTGGCCATTACCTGAGCGTTTCTCCCGCAGAGGGTATGGGAAATCCAGGGCTTTTCTTGCGTATCTGGAAAGCAGTGAGTTCACCTCGTCCATAGTGAAGCCAATCTCCTGGCCGGCCAGCAGCTGGCGCAGAGTCTGCACGGCCACAGTGGCCCAATCCACTTTCATGTTCATGAGCAGCTGTTCCAGCATGAGCAGGGGGTTAGAGGACAGGTGGGAGTAGCTGGCCCGGTGCTGCTCGGGCAGGGTCAGCAGGACCTGGGAGTGGGGTAGAGCCCCATTGTGAAGGAAACAGCATATGAATTTCAAAAGAAAGTCAAGATTCTCACAGGGAAGTGGGAAGGATATCTGGGCTCAATGGGCTATTGGCCAGCTGGCTGGGAGTCTTTTAGAAAGGAAGTAAGGCTGGACTCCTAGCTAAATCCTCCAGGTGGCAATCAAGATGAGGGGAACTTTCTCTGGAAAGGTTCAGGTAGTAAATATTTCAGACTTTATAGGCCATAAGGTCTTTGTGGCAACTACTCAACTGGTAAATGAGTGTACATGCTTGTGTTTCAGTAAAACATGATTTATAAAAGCAGGCAGAGGACTGGATTTGGCTCACAGGTACTGGTCTCCTAACCCCCAGCCTAGGCCAACCAGGCATGACTGACCTCTGCCTGATCCTTAAGGTCACCATTCTGTCCTTCTGAAGCTTTGCTAGAATGAGCAATATAAGGTGGCCTAAACCTGGCACCTCCAGGGTCCTACAGGTGAATGATGACTCTCAATTCTTCCTAGGGGTTGTTATCACTGGGCTTGAAATATGTTCACTGGCTCTGATCATTGCCAGTCTTCAAAGATTCCACTCAGGCATAGTACATCCAAAAAAGAAACACAGGTGTATCCTCTTTAGGGTCATTTTATGTGGCTGAAATCTTAGCAAGTAGGCTGGTGGTCATGTTCACGGCTCTGCTACCACTGGTTCTATTGATGCGGTGCGTTCTATACTCAGGGGACAGTATGACAATCTGTCACAATCATTATCAGAGAGTCAGAAGGCCTTATCTTTTCCTAAACACTACTCCACTGAAGTTAGCTTATAATTTCTGCTACTAGGTTACGCATCAAGGGTAAGGACTTGTTATCCCACTGCAAAAACAATTGACCCCTTTCCTTTACACAGAGTAGTTTTAAGGATTTAAAGCAGTAGTTTTACATCCTCACATCAGAATTGTTCTGGAAAACAGGCCCAGTCCCAAAAAGTTCAGTTGTAATTACTCGAGCGTGTGGGTCAACCACTGCTATTTTTAGAAAGTCCAGGTGATTTTAATTCATAGTCAGAATTTAGAAGCCTTGATATAACAGATGTCAGGCAAAGCATAAAGAGAACTTAGGAGGACCGTAAAATTCACTTTGGAGGCACAGCAGTAGGCAACGCAAAGTTCTAAGGGATATGGTGGGCTATTAGGGTCAAGATTTTGTATAGCACAGGGCAAGGAAGGCAGGCGCCTGGAAGAGATAGTCCTGAAGTGGGAGCTGGACCATCATGCTTTCCTGACAGCTCCTTCTCCTCCTGACCTTGGATCCCATGTACAGTGCCTGGATTTCACGGTGTCGGTCAGCCGTCAGTTCTCCATAGAAGTGGGTGGTGAGGTAGTTGGCCAAGAAGTGAGAAGTGGCCAAGCTAGGGTGCTGGTCGAGGGACTGCTCTGTGACCTCAAGGCGCATGGTGGGGTCGGGAATTCTTTGCAGAAGCTGTTGCAGGAGGAAGGTAGAGAAAGGTGAGGCCTGTAGAAGAACTCTTAGTCCAGCCTTGTTTTGTTTGAGAACAGAACCTTTCGGTTTATTCACTTTGGATTAACCCTTTCTCTGCACTCATTTTTTTCTTCCCCACCACCCCTTAGCTTCACAAATGATGACTTTGACAGGACCAGAGATCAGCAGGATCTTGGACCCAGCTGCCCACCTGGCACCTAATGTAGGGTTGGCACTTACAGGCAGGGTGCCAGCTCATGGAGGAGCAGATCTGAGACTGTGAGTGCTCTGAATGGAATCCAGCAGGAACAGAGCCATCCGATTCGACCAACCTTCGCATCCCTCCCCAAAGAAAACTGGGAAGCTTGGAGGCTTACCTGCAGAGCCTTTTCATGATCTCCTCTTTCTAGAAGGTGGAGGAGATGCTTCTGATGTAGGTTGATTAAACGTTCTCTTGGAATAGGGTAGAGGCAGCCCCACTCCTCACACAGCTCATACTCCTGGAAGGAAACACATGCCTTCAACCCCTTTAAAATTCTGGCCTTGTCACTCACCCAACTCTTGCCTGGTTTTTCTCAGCAGTCCTGAATCTGCCAAAGCCCCAGGACAGCTTGGGAAGTGTTGATGGGAACTTCGTTGTGGGATTACAGTGGGATCATAAAGGACTAGAGTTGGCAAGGTAAGTTCTGAAAATGGTGCAAGCAGGCAGCTAAAGATGTCCTTTTCCTCTTAGCTCAACTATAAAAGAGAAACAGATGACATACAGCCACTAACACTTGGTGTCAGTGCCAGGAAGACACTAAGGAAGTGGGGAAGACCGAGAGGACTGTCCAAGGAGACAGAACCTACTCTGACTGTTGCCGTATGACTGTGCAGGCCCAGGGCTGCCAGAGCTTAAACATTTTCAAAAAAATTTTTAGGGCTTCCTTAGTGGTCCAGTGGTTAAGACTCCACACTTTCACTGCAGCGGACATGGGTTCAATTCCTTGTCAGGGAACTAAGATATCTCTCACATGCTTTGTGGCATGGCCGGAAAAAAAAATTACAAAAACATTTTTTTTAATTGAAAAATCTCCCTATTTTCCAATGCTGGCAATGAAATCAATATGAAAAGCTAAAAATTCTGCAGACCACTATTGCACAGGGCCAAATAAACATGTAGGTGTTGGATTCCATTGATATCAACCCTTGTTACTCCCTGCATCCCCACCCCCAATTTGTGAACGCTGGATTAAAGTTTCAGACAGTGGGATTCTCAGAGCTACGTCTGAGTATTCTATGGTGGCATGTGGAAGGCTCTCTCCACATCTCTGCCTGGGGCCACCTTCTTCAGGATGTTCACTTGTCTCTCAGGCTACATTAGATGCCCTGCCCGTGCACCACCACAGTCTGGGCTTGCTCCTGTCACTTGGTATATCACAATCACCTAGGGATATGTCTCACATTGCCTCCCACCTTTGCCCTGCCCACCCGCTTCCCAAAATAATGAGTTGCACAAAGGCAAAGGCAAAGGCTAAGATTAATGACTTGTTTCACCACTATCTAGCACAGTAGTCAATAAAGGTTTCCTGGATGAGTCAGCACCTGAATAAATACATCTACATTTTGATCTATGATATATAGCAGCTTCTTAAAGGGTAAAGAAAAAAATTTACTCTGCATTCAGTGTCCAACAAACACATGGAAAGGTGGTTAAGGTCATTAGTAATCTTGACAACGTAAATTAAAACAATGATGAGATACCATCTTATTGGCAGAAAGTAAAAAGCTGGACAATGCCAAAATTGCCAAGAAGATGGAGCAATAGGGACTGTGAGTGGGAGAATAACTGGGCCAGAACCATGTGGTAACATCTCAGTAAAGGTGAGGATGCTCATGCCTCATGATGCAGCAGTTCCACACTGGGTATGTACTCTGTACCTACTGTGAACAGTGTAGGAAATTTCATGTATGAAAACAAGGGTGATAGTTCAAAAGCATTAACTGTCTTATTCTTTACACTTCTCTGAATGTTGGTAAGTTTCACATGCATGAAAGAGAGAAAAAAGAGTGTTATGTAATTATAGAAAAAAATGTGAACCTTTACATATGGAAAGGAGTCTACTAACTGGCTGCTGCTGCTGCTAAGTCACTTCAGTCGTGTCCGACTCTGTGCGACCCCCTAGATGGCAGCCCATCAGGCTCCCCCATCCGTGGGATTCTCCAGGCAAGAACACTGGAGTGGGCTGCCATTTCCTTCTCCAAAGCATGAAAGTGAAGAGTGAAAGTGAAGTCGCTCAGTCGTGTCTGACTCTTAGCGACCCCATGGACTGCAGCCTACCAGGCTCCTCCGTCCGTGGGATTTTCCAGGCAAGAGTACTGCAGTAGGGTGCCATTGCCTTCTCCGACTAACTGGCTAAGGAGGGGCAAATCTAGAAAGTGGAGGAAGGAGAATAGTACCCAGGAAAATGGTACCTTGGCTTCCAGAATCAGGTTCATGACAGTCGATGGGTCCTCAGCACAACAGTTCCTCAGGGTCTGCCAGTCACACCACACAGGGGTAGACTGCAAACCTAGAATCTAAGGAAAGACAAGAAAAGCTGTCAAACCACACTGTGGTTTCTCTGTCCAGGAACACGTCATTGGAGTTTCCAGGGATGGGCCATCCCCAGGTCTCTGTACCAAACTCGCCAGGAGAGAGAGGGAACGAGAACCAATGGGACAGAGAGTTTGGAGAGCTGAGTGAACCGATCTGGCGAGTATCACCAGGGAGCCAAGATTTGGAATGAGGAGGCCACAACTGGAGGACATTGCTCAGAGGCCTCTGTCTTGTGCAGCTTGTTCAGTCTTCTGGGGTCACTTGTCCCTTGCTCCTTCATCTCAAAACTCTATCCAGGTTATTCTTCTGGTTTGAATGCTCTGTGGGATCACCCTTCAGGCAGCATTTTAGCTCAGCATGAAAACCGCGGAGGAAGAGTGGAAGGAAAATCTTTTTCACTTGCCATTTTCCCTTTCCCTGGTTGGGCTCTGGACTTTGTTTGGTTACCAGTACACTTGGAAAGATTAGCATATATGTATACTTGTTATGTAGCTGTATCATGTAAATCTATCTCCCTAAGCCTCTTGATCTTGAATATAACACATACATCACAAGAACCTTTCCCTTGAAAGGCTGAACTGAAAGTAAATTTTGACTTTCAGTCATCCCTTTCAAAATGGCTATTGTTACAGTGAAGAGTTCTCATGAAACATGATCCACTGAAGGAGGAAATGGCAAACCTTGAGGAAATTTTTGCCTTGAGAACCCCATGAACAGTATGAAAAGGCAAAAAGATACGATACTAGAAGATGAGTCTCCCAGATCAGAAGGTATAAAATATGCTACAAGGGAGGAGTAGAGGGCAATTACTAATAGATTCAGAAAGAATGAAGTGGCTGGGCCACAGTGGAAACGACGCTCAGTGTGGATGTGGAAAGTAAAGCCCAATGCTGTATACAGCAATACTGCACAGGAACCTGAAATGTTAGGTCCTGAAGCAAGGTAAATTGGACATGATCAAGCAGGAGATGGCATGAGTGAACACTGACATTTTAGAAATCAGCCAACTAAAATAGATGGGAATGGGTCAATTTAATTCAGATGACCATTATATCTACTACTGTGGGCAACAATTTCTTACAAGAAATGGAGTAGTCCTCATAGTCAACAAAAGAATCTGAAATGTAGTACTTGGGTGCTGTTTCAAAAACAACAGAATGATCTCGGTTTGTTTCTAAGGCAAACCACTCAATATCATAGTAATCCAAGTCTAAGCCCCAACCACTAATACCAAAGAAACTGAAGTTGACTGGCTCTATGAAGACCTATAAGACCTTCTACAGCTAACACCAAAAAAAGGTGTCCTTTTCATCATGGTGGATTGGAATGCAAAAGTAGGAAGGCAAGAGATACCTGGCGGAACAGGCAAGTTTGGCCTTGGAGTACAAAATGAACCTGGACAAAGGCTAACAGAGCTTTGCCAAGAGAACACACTAGTCTTAGTAAACACCATTTCCCAACAACCCAAGAGATGACTCTACATATGGACATCACCAAATGGTCAGTACCAAAATCAGATTATGTTCTTGGCAGCTGAAAATGGTGAAACTACACAGTCAGTAAAAACAAGACTGGGAACTGACTGTGGCTCAGATCATGAGCTCCTTACTGCAAAATTCAGGCTTAAATTGAAGAAAATCGGGAAAACCACTAGGTCATTCAGGTATGACCTAAATAAAATCCCTTATGATTATACAGTGGAGGTGACAAATAGATTCAAGGGATTAAATCTGTTAGACAGAGTGCCTAAAAAACTATGTACAGAGGTTTGTAACATTGTACAGGAGATGGTGGCCAAAACCATCCCCAAGAAAAAGTGAAAGAAGGCAAAATTCTTAAAGAGATGGGAATACCAGACCACCTTAGCTGTCTCCTAAGAAACGTGTATGTGGGTCAAGAAGCAACAGTTAGAATTGGACATGAAACAATAGACTGGTTCAAAATTGTAACAGGAGTATGACAAGTTAAGAGCACATCATGTAAAATGCTGAGCCGGGTGAATCACAAGCTGGAAGAAATAACAACCTCAGATATGCAGATGATACCACTCTAAATGACAGAAAGTGAAAAGGAACTAAAACGCCTCTTGATAAAGATGAAAGAGCAGAGTGAAAAAGCTGACTTAAAACTCAACATTCAAAAAAAGAAGATTATAGCATCTGGTCCCATCATTTCATGGCAAATAGAAAGGAAAAAGGTGGAAGCAGTGACAGAGCTTATCTTCCTAGTCTCCAGAATCACGGTAGATAGTGACTGTAGCCATGAAATTAAAAGACGCTTGCTCCATGACAAACCTAGATAGCATATTAAAAAGCAGAGACATCACTTTGCCGACAAAGGTCCATAGAGTCAAAGCTATGGTTTTTCCAGTAGTCAGGTACAGAAGTGAGAACTGGACTGTAAGGAAGGCTGAGTGCCAACAAATGGGTTTTTGAATTGTGGTACTGGAGAAGACTCCTCAGAGTCCCTTGAACTGCAAGGGGATCAAATCAGTTAATTTTAAAGGAAATTAACCCTGAATTATCACTTGGAAGGACTGATGCTGAAGCTCCAATACTTTGGCCACCTAATGTGAAGAGCCGACTCACTGGAAAAGACCCTGATGCTGTGAAAGATTGAAGGCAAAAAAGAGAAGGGGGTGGCAGAGGGTGAGATGGTTAGATAGCATCACTGACTCAATGGACATGAATTTGAGCAAACTCCCCTAAAGGACAGGGAAGCCTGGTGTGCTGTAGCCCATGGGGTCACACAGTGTCAGACACGACTAGGTGACGGAACAACAGCAACACTGAAATTTACCTGAAGTTTAAAATAATCTTTAAAGAAGACAGAGATTAAATTCTATAAAAACTCTTGACCACCACTGACAAAAATACACCACATACATAAAATGTACACAAAGCTCAAATGTACGGGGATCCCTTGGGGATACTGCGGGTTCAGTTCCAGACCACAACAAAGTGAATATTATAATAAAGTGAGACACACGAATTGTTTGGCTTTCCAGTGCAAATAAAGTTATGTTTACACTATACTGTAGTCTATAAATTGTGCATTGTCTGAAAAATGCACATGCCTTAAATATTTTATTGCTAAAAAATGCTATTCTTTTTTAGCATCTGAGCCTTCATCCAGGTGTAATCTTTTTGCGACAGCAACATCAGAGTTCACTGACCACAGATCATCATAACAAATATAATAATAATGAAAAAGTTTGAAATACTGTGAGAATTCTCAAAATGCGATACAGAGACATGAAGAGAGTAAATGCTATTGGACAAATGGTGCCAAGAGACACTCAACGAAGGGTTGCCACAGACCTTCAATTTGTAAAAAAATGTAGTATCTGCAAAATGCGAAAAAGCAAAGTGCAGCAAAAAAAAAAGAGAAAGGTATGCCCACACATAAAAAAGATGCTTTTCAGACTGTAGAGCCTCATTCCAGTGTTAATCTTGTTATGATTTTTAATCTCCATCTGACACATATGTATTTAATAGGAGTCAATAAAATGGGAACAAGATAAGAGAACTTATTGATATTCACCTAAGAACAGAAGCTAGATACAGAAGAATAGCCAGGCCTAGATTTTGTTTCTTAAAATCCACCATCACATGAGAACAGGCTGGAGCTGGTAACAGGGTAAGAAGCCTATTTCCTTTCTCTTGATGCCAGGTTCTATACCTTCTGATACACCTGCAGCTCTGCAAGCTTTCTCCGTAGCTCACACTCCAGCCCATCTTGGACAGCTGTGTCTGAAAGGCAGTAGGCCAGGATCTCCAGGCACCACTCCAGGGGCCACCGGTCCACCAAGTGCAGTGTTAGCTGACTTCTCAGACATGCATCCTTCACAGCAAACAGGTAATGCCAACCTTCTTTGTCTACAAGACAAAAAGATGTTCAGCAAGCCTGGCATGGGAGCTCAAGAGTCCAGGTTACTTCTTAAGAGAAGGGCTGTGTTCAGTTTCACAAAATAGGAGTTGGGAGGATCCTGAAGATCCATCTGACCCAAATTAGTTTTTACACTTGGAACAATTCTATGATGAGGACGGATGCTATATCCTGTTTCCCGTTACGCATCAAAGTCATGGGAGTTTCTGAAGCGAGAGGAGGAGGAAAGAAGAGAGGAGAAAGGAAGGAAAAAAGGGAGAAAGAATGAAAAGAGAGAAGACGGAAGAACAGATGAGGAGCTCCATGGTTTGGCAAGCTGCAAACACAGCACCGTTTCAGACTCAACTTGTCTGCAGAACTTTTGGTTTTCCCTGTAATTTCCATGCTGCTTCCTACATTACGACTTGAAAGTTATTGCAGGCAAACTAGGATTTTATTTTTTTACTGTTGTTTTTACTTAGAAGCTCTCTCTCACACTCCCACATCACAGAGCTGAAACACAGACTCTAAGTCATTAAGACCTCGGAGCTGGTCATGGATTTCTCCACCTACTCCTCCTTTCCATAGAGAAGCCAAGGCCCCCTACCCACAGCCTGCCTGGCTCTTGCTCCCCCTAGTGGAGGGCTGAAGGTCACCACTCTCACCTTTGGGTAAGAGGTGAGTCAGTCTCCTTGGGAGCTTTTATAGTAGGAGTTGACTAACAGGCCCCTGTGTATGTGTGTTTTGAATAATTAAAAAAAATCATTTATTTATTTACTCTTGAGTGTACTGGGGCTTTGTCACTGCCCAGGCTCTCTCGTTGCAGCGAGCCCGGGCAACTTTCTAGTTGCAATGTGCAGGCTTCTCACCGTGGTGGGCTCTAGAGCACAGGTTGACCACCTCGATAGCTGTGGCCCCCTGGGCTCTGTTGGACTCTGCCAGCAGGTGGGATCTTCCTAGATTAGGGATCGAACCAGTGCCTCCTGCATTGGCAGGTGGGTTCTTTTTTATTTTTAATATAAATTTATTTAATTAGAGGGTAATTACTTTACAATATCCTATTGGTTTTGCCATACATCAACATGAATCTGCCACGGGTGTACATGTGTTCCCCATCTTGAACCCCCCTCCCTGGCAGGTGAGTTCTTTACCATCAGGTGAAGCCCCTTAGGGTCTGTTTTTATAAAGATTATTAGAAGATACAGAGAAGGCAATGGCACCCCACTCCAGTACTCTTGCCTGGAAAATCCCATGGATGGAGGAGCCTGGTAGGCTGCAGTCCATGAGGTCGCTAAGAGTCGGATATGACTGAGCGACTTCACTTTGACTTTTCACTTTCATGTACTGGAGAAGGAAATGGCAACCCACTCCAGGGTTCTTGCTGGAGAATCCCAGGGATGGGGGAGCCTGGTGGGCTGCCGTCTATGGGGTCACACAGAGTCGGACATAACTGAAGCGACTTAGCAGCAGCAGCATTAGAAGACAGCCACACTCTCGTTTATGGTCTATGGCTGATTTTATGCCGTAATGACAGATCTGAGGGGTTGCCACCAAGCCTGTAGAGCCTACAAAGCCCTTTACAGAAAAATTTTCCTGACCGCTCTTACAAAGCAAACACTTGCCTGAACCTTATCGTGGGCTTCTGGAAATGGAGCTCAGCTATTTGTAGTCTATAACATTTGCCAATGATTCTGATATGCAGGGCTGAGAATACTGGTTATGAGTGCCAGTCCCAAAGTTTGATGGGCTTGGGTTCTAAGCTCTGCTCCACCACTGACTATCCTGGGCAGTTTCCCACGCTCTGGGCCTGGCTCGCCTCTCAGTATCATCAGACCACGGTGACACCTTTTTCTAGAGTTCCTATGAGGATCAGAGGCAATGATCCACTTGGTGAATGCTCAATGTTAGTACCACTAGCTGAAGAAGGGAGACACAGCTTTCTGCTCACCACAAGCTGCCGCACAGCTCAAGACCGCATCCTGTATGCTGCTCAAGTCGTCCACATCTCGTCCGTACACATCAGTGAGCTGAAGAGCCCGGCGCCAATCTCTAGCCACCAGGGCTTCCTCGAAGGCCTCGGTGAGCACTTCCAGGGCAATGGGAGAATGGAGGCCCAGGAGGACAGTGGAGAGACTGGCCCGGCCGCAGAGACTCGCAGCCAGACTCTGCCCCTGCTCGGAGGACCCTCGGAGGGGTTCCCAGGCAGCCAGGAGGGAGGCCTCCAGCAGAGGGAACTGTTCCAGGAGGTGCTCACACTCCCGGGCTATCTGCTCGGCTGTCAGAGGCACTTCCCTGCGGCCACGAAGCTCCTTCCATGACAAGCTGGGCTTGGTGACCTTTGACCCCGGGGAAGCCCCGAGACAGGCCACAGTAGCCAGCAGCTTCGAGCGGGACTTCAGAAAGGCCAAGGCGGAGGAGGTGAGGGCTGGGGGTGATGAATCCCTTGGGGAGGAAGGGGGCTTTCTCTCCAGTGTGGGGTTCTCAGTTGACTTTGGGCAGCTCAGTATGGAAAGTGGAAGGTCATCCAGGCAGCGGGAGATGTGCAGCTGGGCCAGGGTGCCCAGGCGGGTCAGAAGGGCTGACGTCTGCTTGCTCTGCCTGGAGGAGCAGAGGGTGAGGGGCTCGCAGCAGCAGTTGACAATGACCTGTGGCACGCTCAGGCTCAGACCCTCTTGGGCCAGGAGGGCTGCCAGCCTGGAGAGAAAGAAGCAGAGGGCACGCAAGGCCTGAGTGCCTGGGCACCATCACTCAATCTCCAAATTTCTTTATGTTTAAGCAAACAGAGGTAAATGCAGACTCTCTGTTTCCCCTTATTCCCCTCCTCTTTTTAAGTCAAAAGGCAGTCTATTAGACCCAATGCCCTGCCCCTTGCTTTTTTACTTAATAACACATCTGGTAGATCTGTCCATATCCGTCTACAGAGAGGCCTCTCTTTCTTTCTTTCTTTTTTTTTTTATAGCTACACAGCATTCCATTATGTGGAGGAACCTGGATTTAACTAGTTTCCTATTAGTGGACAATGGCTATGCCATACAAAGTTGTGATAAAATGACTTAGTACATACAGCATTTTTCATATGTATAATAAAGCTTCGGGATAAATTTCCCAATGTGGACTGCCAAAAATGTGGATCGTCATTTTAGTGGACATGGACAAACTGCTTTCCCACAGGGGCTGTACCAATTTATATCCTGCTGGTAATCTGTGAGAATGTTTGTTTTCCTACAGCCTAGCCAACTAAGTAGAGTCAACTCTTAATTTTATTTATTTACTTATTTTAAATCTGATTTTAACCCCTTCATTTAGATGTGGATAGGAGGAAACAAGGCACATTGAATTTTAATGAAGCCTGCATAATAGTAACTGCAAATTAATGGAAAAGTTGAAGAAATCCCCACTTCCTGTACTGAACTCAAACACAGCTCCACTCAGCCCTTGGTTTCCTTGATGAAACAATTAGGAAGGCCCATGCCTGACACTCACGGGGTGGCTCCTACCTGTCTGGGGGTACTTGTCGTTCAAGCAGGAGGTGTGACACCAGCTGGGAAGAGCTTTGCTGCAGGAGAACAAAGGGGTTTCCTACTTTGACCTCCACGTGATCTGCAGAAGTAAAGAAAGCGATCTTTGCATTTCTGACTGCAATGTTCAGAGCCCTATTTTCCAGAATCACCAACAAAAAAATAGTGTCAAAACTACACGGAAAGTCCTTTCATTGGTATTTTTCTAGGTAAAAGGTATTCTTGACATGATTCTGACCACAGGTTTATCTACACCTTACCACTGTTCTAGAGACTTCCAACCACAGACACACTTCAGTGAACAGGTCTAGCCACAGATAGCAATTTCTGCTCCCTTCCATGTGACTGAAGTGCAGGCAATACTTGCTCTGTGGACTCGAGTAAGCGTCTGGCATTTTAAACAGACTCAATTCCTCTTCTCAGTTCTCATATCCCCAGTAGATCGAAGATCTGAGAGAGTATTTTTGAGTCATTAATGCTGTCTGAATGTACTGAATACTCTCGTGTGCTGTACTACTGTACGAGGCATCGGGGAGATAGAGGTGAATAAGAGAGGACCCCATAAATCTAGTGTCCTTGGCTACTGCTACACCTGGAACCTCTTCATTGCGTGCCTTCTTCTTCCTTGCCCTAGACACTCGTGGGCCGGTCCTGGCCGTATTTCCTTTTTCCTGCTACTTACCAGGCTCAGAGCTCAGGCTCCGAAGAAGAACAGCAGCCAGGGTGCTGCAGTACCTGAAGAAGGTGCCCACATAGTCAGTCTGCTTGCCGCCTGCTGCCGTCTGTTTGCCCAGGTTCTTCTGGAGGAGCTGAGCCTGGATGTACACAGGGTGGGCCTCGGCCTCTGGAGCTTTCTGGGCCACCTGCTCCACCAGGGTGGACAGTGGGGTACTCCTGGGCTCTGGGAAGAGTTACGGAAGGAGAAGGCATGCAGTCCTGAGTCTGTGCATCTGGCTTTGGGTCAATTTCCAACACAATATGGGACCTGAGCCTCTGCTCAGTTCTGCATGGGGCATCCTATACTTGGGTATCATACTTACAAGGCAGCGATAAAATCCTAAGTTTATGAAATATAAATACAAATATATACTGCATGGGGCATCCTACAGTTTGGGTATTACACTTATAAGGCAGCTACACAATCCCAAGGGCTTCCCTGATAGCTCAGTTGGTAAAGAATCTGCCTTCAATGTAGGAGACACAGGTTCGATTTCTGGGTTGGGAAAATCTGCTGGAGAAGGGGTAGGCTAGCTGGTAAAGAATCTGCCTGTAATGTGGGAGACCTCGGTTCAGTTGCTGGGTTGGGAAGATCCCCTGGAGAAGGGAAAGGCTACCCACTCCAGTATTCTGTCCTGGAGAATTCCATGGACTGTATAGTTCCTGGTGTTGCAGAGTAGGACACGACTGAGTGACTTTCACCATACAATCCCAATTTGGTTCCCTGTGCAAGTGATTCTCAGCCAGGAAGAGTTCTGAGTCTGGAGAAATCAGGGTGAAGAGTTCCATGTTCACCCCAGGGTCTCTGGGGTGGAACTCCTCTGCAAAGTGCACAGCACTCTTTTGGGGATGGTTTGGTCAATGTTTACGGAGTGACTTCTGGGTATATCCCTCATTAGAGAGTGAAGTCGCTCAGTCGTGTCTGACTCTTCATGACCCCATGGACTATATCCTACCAGGCTCCTCTGTCCATGGAGTTTTCCAGGCAAGAGTACTGGAATGGGTCGCCATTTCCTTCTCCAGGGCATCTTCCTGATACAGGGATTGAACCCAGGTCTCCTGCACTGCAGGCAGACGCTTTACCCTCTGAGCCACCAGGGAAGCCCATATCCCTCATTAGGGATGAGAAACATGTACCAGCTAATGGTGCGCTAAGCATCCCTTCACTTAGGAGGCAGGGAAACAGGTGGGATTAGTTACAAGACCAGTCCTGGTTAACTAGAGGGCTGGTAGGGCCCACTTCTGGGCTTCTCAGGTGGTGCTAGTGGTAAAGAACCCACCTGCTAATGCAGGAGACTTGGGTTCAATCCCTGGGTCAGGAAGATCCCCTGGAGGAGGGCATGGCAACCCACTTTTGCCTGGAGAATGTCATGGACAGAGGAGCCTGGAGGGCTACAGTCTACAGGGAGGCACAGAGCTGGTCATGGCTGAAGCGACTCAGCACGTACACACGAGGGCCCACTTCTGGGTCCTAAGCCTCCATCCCATGTGCTCCTTCACGCTCCGCTATGTCCTTCCCCTAGTTCAACCTCAACTGCTCGCTCACAGAAGGACTGGTACCTGGCAGGTCTAGTGCTTCTCTGAGCGACTGCAGGATCTGCTCCAGCTGCTGGGAGAGGGTGGTGTGGCTGACTACACAGTCCTCGGTGAGGCTGGGCCAACACATCTGAAGCAGCTCAGCAATGCTGCACCGTGGGGGCCCTCCTCCTTTATCCTCTCCACTCTCTATGGAGAGCAAACGAGAAAGAAAAAGTCAGGTCTGATGCTGACCCAACGTTCTGCATTCAGGAGATTGAAAAAAACGTAGTTAAGCAGCTCACCTGATTTGATTTGCCCGGCTGACCCAAGTGAGTAATTGAGAATCTTACTGATCTGCTGAAGAACGCCTGGAAAACCTCGAATGCCATCAGCATTGACGAATACGTGGTCTAACCGGCGACCTGGAAATGGATGAATCAAGAGGGAATGCAGAAAAAACATAAGGTACTTTCAGAGACTGAAAGTCCTGTATTTACGTGTAAAGGTTTATCTCCTTCAATATTAAGGGGGAGGTAGATGCTGTGCCGGCTGAGTAGACCAGTAAACCTGGTGTATTCCATGCTTGTGGTTCCAGGGTTATCTGTGGCAAGATGCCCCAGCTGTCTACAGCAGCAGACCCAGAAGCTCTGGTATTCCTGGGGAATTGCTGTCCCAAGTCAACCAGGCGCTTCTTGTGGATTTGCCTTGCTACTTTTCTTAGTTGAGAATTTGAGCTGGGATCTAGTCTCCTCTAATTGTTTTAAATGGTATCCTGATACCCTGACTAGACTATAAAGAACTTTATGTAGAGATTATTCCTTATACCACTCTTGTGCTCCATAAACTTCAGATAATCTGGAAATACAGTAGGTACTAAATTAATTCCTGATTGGCATGAAACCAGTTGGCCTGAATATTATATAATCTTCATTCATTTTAGAATGTAAGTGCTAGACGAGGGGGAAGTAAACTGTTCAGTAAAAACAGCATTGTGTATGCCACAGTACACTTCCTTAGAAGGACTGTGTCAGCATTAAAGAATTTCAAGCCAACAGCTCAGAAGTGATTTGGAAGGGTGTATATGAAAGAGTTAACACAGAAGGCCCGAGACTGTTATTCTCAGAAAGGCCTGCTGGCAAGGTTGGTCCTTGGCTGGCATCTCCAAACTTGACTGGTAGATGGTTTTCTACACTGACAAAATTTTTCCTAAATGATGGAAATGACTGATTGTGCCCAAACTGTTTGTATGGTGTGGTTCATGCTGAACACTTGCCTTCCTTCTGAGAGTTTGGAAGTTTGGTACATGTTGGGCAGAGGGTGCCTTTGTCACCAGCCCCCAATAAAAGCCTTGGGCACTGGGTCACTGATGAGCTTCCAGTCGACAACATTTCACATTTGTTTATTGTCACAACTTACTGCTGGAGGAGTTCAGTACGTCCCTTGTGACTCCAGTGGGAGAGAATTTTTGGAAGCTTGTTTCTGGTTTCCTCCAGACTTTATCCCATGAGGCTTTTCCCTTTGCTAATTTTGCTTTGTGTCCTTTTGATGATATAATTTGTAGCCACGAGTATGATTGTATGCTGAGTCCTGTGAGCTTTCCCAGCGCATCACTGAACCCAGGGAAAGCTACTCATATCACACCTGTTCACCATTACTCCCTCCGTATTACTCAGAATACGTTCCTTTTTCTCTCTGCCTTGTCAGTCCTTCCGGTGTTGGGTGTGTGTATCAATGATGGGTGGGGAGTAGCACTTTGCCTAATTCTTTCTTCACGTTCCTCTAAGAATTCCATAGACACATTCTGGGACATTATTAACCTTGAGGTACAATCCTCCCCTTAACTGTGATCCACTAAAATTTTCCCTTATACCTGGTGTACAAGTTTGAGACCCAGGTTTGAAGTTAAGTGGGATTCACTGTGGAGGAGGTATGCGGTTTAGGGGCACAAATTCCATTTGTACCATTTTTGGAAGGCAATTATATTCACCACTGTATCACCAATGCCTTTTGAGCCAGTTTTGAATGTTTATCTCTTCCTTGAGTTTATCTATAAACCAGAAGAAAATGTCCCCAAATGACTGTAGACTATTATGTCTGTTAAGAAGGTGAGATTCTTGGGCTTTCCTGGTGGCTCAGTGGTAAAGAATCCGCCTGCCGATGCACGAGACACGGGTTTGATCCCTGGTTTGGGAAGATTCCACATCAGTTCAGTTCAGTTCAGTCGCTCAGTCATGTCCGACTCTTTGCGACCCCATGAATCGCAGCACGCCAGGCCTCCCTGTCCATCACCAACTCCTGGAGTTCACTCAGCCTCATGTCCATCGAGTCCGTGATGCCATCCAGCCACCTCATCCTCTGTCGTCCCCTTCTCCTGCCCCCAATCCCTCCCAGCATCAGAATCTTTTCCAATGAGTCAACTCTTCACATGAGGTGGCCAAAGTACTGGAGTTTCAGAGCAAATAAGCCCTCCTGCCACAACTATTGAGTCTGTGCTCTAGAGCCGGGGAGCTACAACTACTGAATCCCTCACGTGCTACAGCCTATGCTCTGCAGTAAGAGAAGCCACTGTAACGAGAAGTCCCAGCTCCGCACCTAGAGAGGAGCCTGGCTCTCTGCAACTAGGGAAACAGCGAAGACCCAGCACAGCCAAAACTAAAATAAATTAAAAAGAAAAGAAGGCGAGACTCTCAATAGAGTCACCAGATGGACACAAAGAAATACAGACACAATCCTTTCTCCTCGTCCCTCCTTCCCCAGTAACTTTCTTCCTGTACAATTATCAAGCATCTCAAAACCCTGTCTCCTTATTTGAGAATAAAGGGGTCATGTGAAAGAAGCATACTCACCCTGACTCTCAAGGCTGCTGTTAAGGCGCCGTTCGGCTGTTTCCAAGAGCTGCTTGCCGGTTTTCCAGAGTTGGCACTGTGAGCAAGCCAGGTCAAACGCAGCCATGGCGGGTGGGCTGAGGTCTTCCAGAACCTCTTTCAGGGGAGTAGTGAGCTCCATTGGGCTACTGCTTATCCAAAAGTCCTCCTGGAGCGTGGGGATGGGGTCTCCAGAGGTGCTGAGCAGCTTGTCGGTCACATCAGAGATGGAATAAAATACCATCCCTGGACACCCAGCGGTTGGGGGTAAAAGGCAAGAGGTTAAAATGATGCTCACTACCACTTTTATCTTGAGAAGTAGTTATAAGGTCAGGATGAGTAAGGGTTTCTTCCAGATCGGGCCTAAAAGTAGGCTGAGAAAGAATGTGGTAGGTCTGTGTGTGCTCATCTGAAAAGATCTCTAAAATATATTGCTAAAAAGCCAAAGCAGAAAATAATACTTGTTATAAAAGCCCATTCATATTAAAAACAAAAAACATATGCATATATTCTTTTGAAACTGTAAAGAAAATTTCTGGGAGCAAATAGAAGGGGCAGTGTGTGATGGTAACTTGATAAATACAGCCTAGGCCAGCAAAAGATGTAAAAATATGGGACAAGATTCCACTTTCAAGAAACAATGAAAGGATGACCTCTTTCTGCAGTACAGCCAAGGTTGGGCGTGGAGATCTGAGAACCCCAGGCCATAGATGTTAGACAAAACTTCTTCACTTTTTAGGAACGTAAAATAATCCCTGAATAACTACATGCGAAGAAGATACACTAATCAATTCCCCAAAGCTCAACATAATGGCCATCAAAACTCATGGTGGAAATTGCATTCACACTCCTCAGTATAAGTCACGTAGGACAGGCTTAATTCAACAGTTCGAGCGGCAGGTAAGTGACCCCTGTGGTCTGCAAAGTTGGCCGCAGCTAGAAAATGACTCGGGGATGTCAGGACTGCTGTTCTTCAAGGCAAGCGTCCTGCCCTGGGTTTCTGTCATCTTCACGCTGAGCCTCTGGTTTTGGCGGTTTCTCGCCCACACCCTCCTCCCCCAACTCCCTCAGCACCCAACAAGAGGGAAGCCGGACCTGCGGCCGCAGCGCTGCCGATGGCCTGCAGGGTGGAGCGGCCACTTCCTGTTCTTCGGATGGTGCTGCTGCCCCCGTCTGAGTTCTGGTTTTCGATTTTATGTTCTACTCGGGCCAGCTCCTGGATCACCTCCTGGTAGCGCTCCATGAACATCAGCTCCCCAGAACTGTGTGAAGACTTCAGGTTGAAGGTGAACACCACCTGTTACCGGAGAGAAAAAGGAGTGTGGCTTTCGGCGGGCCTGCTGGAGTGGGGACAGTCTACAGATCTGAAACCTTGCCAGTCATCAGCCTCTGGCCCTGAGACAGCTGCTCTGGGGGGCTGGCAGAGCGCTCGATGTGCAGAGAGTAGATCAAATGTAGAAATAACTCATAAAAGTCAGCGAGAGAGTCACCAGTCACAATTTCAAAGAGAAAATACATGTGACTAATACACAGATGGAAAAATGCCTTCCCTTCCAAGTAAGATTCCTGTATTTCTCACAGCTTGCACACAATCCTCTTAACATTCCAGGAGGCAGCACAAGGAGGTGTTACATAGAACTCCAGTTTTCAGGTGAGGATATCAAAGCTCAGAGAGAGTAAGGGTCTTTCCGATTTTTAAATTTTAAATTCAGAGAATTTAAAAGTCATACTACTGTGCATCTATCATAAGGACAAAGTGTAAAAATAAACTCTCAAGGGGTGGTGGTAGAATGAATTGTCACAATCTTTTTTTGAAAAGCAATTTGGCAATCTATGGAGCTTTAAAAATGTTTATATTCTTTGACTCAGTCATTTTTATGAGAAACTTTCTTAAGGAAAAAATTCCAAAGTCTTAATGTGTAAAGGTGATAATCTTTACATTAGTTATTACAATGATTACAGGATTGAAAATAACGGTCAAACGCAGCTACATGATCAGATAAGGTCACTATAATCAGTTACAGAGCAAATACTTGTAAAAAAGGCAATAAAATTTTAGATTCAAAGTGATCTTGGCTCTATATAAAGGTCACATACATTTCAGAAAGACATTGGCAAAAAATATACTTTTATCTTTAGTATTGGTTGTTCTGGATAATAAGATTAAAACTAATTTTATTTTCTGGGGGGTTAATACTTTTTGGCATTTTCTTATATGCACAACTTGCTCTGTAACCAGGTTGAAAAACTTCTATTAAAAAAGAAAAAAAGAAAAGAAAAACTCAAATTCTCAGAAAAGGAAGTGAGCACTTTAGTGGTAAAGCATCGGGGACCTCATAACTGACTTCTTGCTTTGGGTATCAGAAAGGCTAGTGAGAGTCCTATCCTCCTGAGAGGGACAGAATTGTCACTGTTATTAAAATACAAGAGCTAAAATGTGTCAGAGGAAGTTAAACAAAAATGATCTCATCACACAGATGTTTCCATGTAAAATCACATGAAAGAAAAATTCTGACCTGTTTGTTAAGAGACCAGCATAGGCATCATAAGTACAACAAGAGTTTTAAAAATTAGAATAGTAGGTTTTTATGCTATTACATTTAAACAATAACAGAAGATTCCTGTATTTCTCACAGCTTGCACACAATCCTCTTAACATTCCAGAAGGCAGCGCAAGCAGGTATTACACTGAACTCCAGTTTTCAGGTGAGGATATCAAAGCTCAGAGACAGTAGCTCAGAGGGAGTAAGGGTCTTTCCGGTTTTTACTCCCTGCAATTTCCCCTACACCCATGAACCTCCCAGTCTGCTAGCCCCCCTCCACTTCCTGCGTATTGAACTGGCATTCTATTTCTTGTTAAAAATGGTCTGCACAGTGATTTCTAACTATATAAAACCACATATATGTTCAGAGAAGGACTACAAGGAAAGATATAAAAATCTTTCAATGTTTTGATTGCCGCCCAATATTTTATCTTGCGAAAACACCATTTATGTTAAGAAAACAAATGATTCAACAGCTTAAATCTCCCCCTGGCTGGATCTTGAAATCCACAGTGCTCAAGATGGGGTTCCATACATGCAAACTCCCTCCTGCTTCTCCGGCTGGAATTGCGCCCTCGGTGCACCGGAGGGCTCTGGCTGCACACACATCCGCCTCTACCTGTGGCCCCGCGGGACCCAGACGGTAAAAGGCTGCCCTAGCGCTCCTTCCTGTGACGAGGTAAGGCTGAGGCTCCTAACACCTGTTGCACAAGAACCCGCCTCACCTGGTGGGCTTCTGCAAAGTTCCCCCGGAGGATGCAGGATGCCAGCAGTGACTCAGGTGGGGAGAACATCATGGGGATGAGTGAACTGTGAGGCTGGGGCTGCAATCGGCCCTCCAGCTCATTCTTCCCAGACGCAGCACTCAGACTTCCCTCTGTTGGGATACAGGAACATGGGCGGCCACGGAAGGGACAGAAATTGAGGAAAAACTCTTCTGTCATCTGCTGCCAAACTCCTATCCTTCTCAAAGTCCTCTTAAAGGTCTGTAAATAGATCTTTACTTTTCCTCAGATGAAGGGCACATCTATGCTATCATCTTCTTAAATTTGAAGTACAGTTGAAGTATAGTTAATATTGCATTACTTTCAGGTGCACAGAAAGTGACTTGGTTATAATTTTTAAAAACTCTTTTCCATTATTGGTTATTATAAGATAATAAGTATAGTTCCCTGTGCTACCTACCCAGTAAATCCTTGTCTATTTTATATATGGTAGTGTGTATCTGTTAATATGCTATCATCTTTAAATATAAGACTTATATACCAACTACTTTCCTTGGGTATTTACTTCTGTTTCTCTCTACTGATGGGTAACTCAGCTGATAGGGAAATAGCCCCCTCCCTGCTGAACACAAGCAAGAACTGCTCAGTCCAAGGTTTCACATCGGGGGTATGACAACTCTATCAGGGCAAAGTTATGGGAAGTTGGCAACTGGTAGGGATACCGATACCTGAAGTACTTGTGCTCAGTTCACTACTCGTATTTTCCAGGGATGATCTGGAACCTTTGTCCCGGTCATCTAGAGGTATTAGGAAGAAACAGAGAAAATCAACCATCAATACCTTACGGTGCAGAAAGTGGGAGGTTGGCTTGAAAGCTGAGATCTAGGTAGAGTGAAAAGATAATGAGTACTTACTACACCAGTGGCTCCTTCTACAGCAAAACACCAAGTTCCTATGGACCTATATATATATAATTCCAACTCCCCCCCCACCCCCAGTCTTTATTCCTTTTAGCTGAGCTGTATTGCTCCCTTTGCAAGGAGGAGAATTTCCTCCTATCTCAGTCCACCTGCTCCTTCTGAGCACCCTGAGAAATGCGGATCGATTTTCTTAGTCTCATTCTAGAAGGCTCCAGGCTTCCTCAGCTGATGGTCCGCCTCCCCTCCAGCACAAAGATACACCTAGCAACAAGCTCCAGGGAGGGGTGCTGGCCTTGGCAGAGGAGCAGGGTCAGGAACTGGGGTGAGAGAAGAGACTCAGAGTCTGGCTGAAGGTGCTAGAGCAGCAGGTTCAGGGGTGGGCCCAAGAGGTGAGAGCGAGGGCCCTGGCTGGACCCCTCCCTGGGCACACTGATGGCCCCAGGGTGGGCTTAATATGACCCCAGTGCTCATTTGGGTAGAAGCTTATACTAGTGGGTTAAAAAGCTCTGGGTCTCAGAGTCCCAGGAGCTTTCAAATTACTTCTAGGACCGACCCCCATCTGCCCACTAAGCACTGTCAACAGTCTGGAAAAAAATAAAAGCACAACTATTATAGCCAGGAAGCAGTAGGGTGCCAAAGAGGGTCACAAAAATTTTCGGACATAGAAAAGGTGGTCCTAGTGCTTGAAAGAGTAGGGAACCTAAGTATAACGCCAGGCAGGCTGAAGACCATAATATTGAAAGCCTTGGAGAAAAAGCATCTTCTTCTCAACACTTGCTTTCCTGAAGTGCTGGGGCTTTCAAGGGAAGCTTGCTATTCCTTGTTGTGATCAATATGTAATTTGAGGGTAATGTCAGGCCACGTAAGGCAACCTCCTTGGCTTACTGTGGGGAAGGAACAGACAGCTGTGGGAAAAGAGAAAATGAACTATGCATTTGGGGTTGGATCAGCCAGGTGAATGCAAACTATGCCTTTTGACTCGAATGAACTGAGTCACTTAAGGGGCTCAGCCTGTAAGTTTTCTATGTTTCTCTCTCCGTATCCTCCAGCCTGGCCAGGATGATTGCATCTCTCATTGCCACTTATCTAAAGCCAACTCATTCGTCCATGTTTGGTTCAATAGTCAACTCTTTTATAAAATCTGTTTCTCTGCCTTTTCAGGCTATGCTGACCTTCCCTTCCATGAGATCTCTTCTGTTTTTAGGCCACGCCACTGGGCAGTTTAAGTTTTTCATGGGTATTGTCTGCGCAGGTAAATTATAAATTCTTCAAAGGCAAAGTCCTGGTTTATGCCTCATTCACCTCCCTCAAAATACCCAGCATTTTTTAGGGCACAGTAAACTATTTAAGAATTACCTGCTAATTATTTAAAAATGAACAAAAATCATAATGGAACATGACTATCCAAAATTGAATACTTCTGTACAATGCTCAATAGACAAAATGCAGCAGAGCTTGTAGCACATAATGACAGAATATTTTCCTTCAGGTATAAAGAGCTTCTTACAATTCAACAAGAAAGGCAAACCCAATAGAAAATATGGAACTGAGACTGAAAATTACAAATGGCTAATAAATATATGAAAAGACACAATCTCAAATTGATGACACACCATTACTATACTAATCATATTGGCAAAGATTAATACTACTCATTGTTTTTTTTTTTGATACTGCTCATTTTTGATGAGTGTATATTTAAACAGGCTTTTANTATGGAACTGAGACTGAAAATTACAAATGGCTAATAAATATATGAAAAGACACAATCTCAAATTGATGACACACCATTACTATACTAATCATATTGGCAAAGATTAATACTACTCATTGTTTTTTTTTTTGATACTGCTCATTTTTGATGAGTGTATATTTAAACAGGCTTTTATATACAGATGATGGGAATGTAAATTGGCCTGCCTTTTTGGGGGGGGTGATTTGTTACATCTATATTTTGTACCCACATATACTTTGACTTTCTGTTCAACTGCTGTCTATATTATAGATATATTCACACAAGTATGCACGGACATACATACAGGGTTGTTTACTGTAGCACTGTTTATAGGAGCAAAAAACTAGAAACAATTTAAATGCCCACAAAAGGGTATGTAGGACAACGGACTCCTAAGCAGTGTTTAAAATAAGTGAAGTGACTTCTCAATATGGAGAATGATACATTTACATATGTAAGAGGATGTACGTGAAAAAAGAAAGTTGCAGCTCTCTATATACAGTAACAATAAATCTATATATCTTCCCAGGTGGCACTAGTGGTAAAGAACCTGCCTGCCAATGCAGGAGATGCAAGAGATGCAAGTTTGATCCCTGGGTTGGAAAGATCCACTGGAGGAGGGCACGGCAACCCAGTCGAGTATTCTTGTCTGGAGAATCCCATGAACAGAGGAGCCTGGAGGGCTATGGTCCATAGGATCACACAGGCGGACACAACTGCAGCAATTTGGGGCACATATATATATAATGATATATATGCTTGCAGGGAATGGGATTAGGATAATCTTAGACCACTTTTGTTTATACTTTATCTGGAATTGCTCTGAGATACTTTATCTTTAGGTGGTCCAGTGGTTAAAGACTCCACATTCCCCGTACAGGGGGCCCAGGTTGGATCCCTGGTCAGGGAACTAAATCCCACCTGCCACCACTAAGACCTAGCACAGACAAATAAATAAATAACAATTTGAAAAAAAGATACTTTATCTTTAAGAATTGCTTGACTGTTTTATTTTTAATACTAGACAAGCAGCAACACACCATCTGCCTGGTGCGTGGGATGGAGGCAGGGGGAGAGCTCTTTGGATTACCTGCCCGGCTCTTTCTTGTCCGACGACCCCGGCGGAGACTGGGGTGCCGTGTGGTGATGGGTCGGTATCTTCGGGAGGGTTGTTCCTCTGAAACAGCAAACCCAGGGGGTCATATGGGAGGGTGATCAATCTTTTTTCTAATTGGTGTATCACTGCTGCTGTACATATAAGTTACAGGTTATATATAATGTAATATTGTATGTTACAGTTGCACAATATAGTGATTCACAATTTTTAAAAGTTATACTCCATTTATAGTTATAAAAATGTTGGGCCTATTCCCCGTGTTGTACGATATATCCTTGTAGCTTATTTTATACCTAACCGTTTGTACCTCTTACTACCCTACTGCCCCTCCTCCCTTCGAGGGTTACCAGTTTTGAGTTGGTCCACCTCCTGGGGTAATAACAGGAAAGATCTCAACCAGACTGTAAGCCATGGAGCAGTCCCCGAGTTCTGACAGGGGTGGCTCTGGTGACGTGTCCGGAGCTAGTTGGCTCTAGGCATGCCCTAGTTCTCTCCTGTATTCCCGAGATGCTTCTTCCGCCTCCCCTTCTGTTATCTCCGCTCACCTGAGCCCCGGATGCTGGTCACCACCTTGTACCTCCACTGGGCCTCCGAGAGGACCTTGGAGAGCTGATGCAGGCGACTTTGTGGCCCGTCTCTGCTGCCCGAGCCGCTCTGGCCTTCCAGCAGCATTGGCTGCTCAGGGGGACCGTGGCTGCTCAGCTCGTCCAGCTCCTCCTGGAGCAGCCTGAGAAAGGCCCCTATCGCAAATTCATCAGCCAGGAAGCCACTGACACTGCTCGTAAAGTGCTTTAGGTCCAAAAAGCTGTGCCCGTGAGGCTCCGGGGAACTGTCTTTTGGCTCTGGCTTTGGACAGCTTGGAACTGTGTAGGCCAGGCTCCTGGCGGTACCCAGGGCACCCTGTTCTGACTTGCTCTCAGGCTGTGCTACGTGCTGAGGGCTCTCTGACGGGGACCTCAAACCCAGCGGGCCCTTCCCCTCAACGTCATCGTCCTCAGCGTAGTCCTCGGGCAGGTGAGGCTCTGGGTGAAGATCAGCAGAGGTGATGAGGAGCAATGAGAAGATGTTTTCCAGAAGTTCCAGGCACAGAGAGTCAGGAATACTGCGCAGATACTGTTGACACCTGGCCAGGTACGTTGAGAAGAGATCTGAAGCACCTGAAGCAGCATGGTTAAGAGAAGAGGCCAGAGAAGGAAAGAGAGAGAATGCAAACATCAGAAAGAGTACTTGCCAGACTCAAACACTCTCCCAACTTTAACTCATTTCTTTCTAACGACTCAGGGAACTGTGGTTACAGTCAGAAGAATGAGAGACCGCTAAGCCATGCCTTCACGATTTGAACAAAGATTCTGTTCCCTTAACTAAAAGAGCAGCTGACTGAGCACTCATAATTTTGTTTCTGCTTTTTGAAATTACATTACTCCTCATCTCGGAGAAGCACGCCATATTTCAGGTCCCACAATGAAGACAGCCTGGAGACTCCTTATCCCTCATTTTCCATTTTCATTCGCTGTTACACTACAGGTGACCACAGGCTGCCCAGATCGCTTAAGACATACTCACAGGTCAAAAATGACCATGCTTAGAGGTGAAGGTCTGTTCCAAAGCTGCAAGGGAGAGATATCTGAACACTAGTCACAGAAGGCAAGGTAAGGAGTTGCAAGGTATTAAGAAAAATGGGAGTGAATAGGATAGAAGGTTCTTTCAAACTGTAGGCTGTGACCCAAGACACTGACTTAGCTGCATTTGAAAAAATGAAATAAAACAGAAAAATAATCTGGAGTGTGCTCTGTATGGAAGGGTAAGCAATGTTTCTTGAAAATTATTTCAGTTTTGTTGTTGTTTAGTTGCTAAGTTGTGACTCTTTTGTGATCCCCAAGGACTAAAGCTTACCAGGCTCCTGTCCATGGGATTTCTTAGGTAAGAATACTGGAGTGGGTTGCAATTTCCTTCTCCAGGGGATCTTCCCTACTCAAGAGATCAAACCTGCATCTTCTGTAGCGGCAGGCAGATTCTTTACCCCTGAGCCCCCAGGGCAGCGCTATTTCAGTTTATATATCACATATATACATACACATAAAAGCACAGGTTATATACCTAGGTACAAACTGAAGTGATGTAAAACACTACCTACTGTGGATTGAGTTTAAAAAAAAAGCATTTGGAAAACATGGTACTAGATCAGACTCTGAGAAGTTATACAAATCACTTGCTTTCTCCATGTCCCTTTGATTCACAGAGGCTGATACATGGAAGAAATTAATCGTGGGCATAATAAAAGGCCACCTTCCAATCCTGGTGGAAAAGTGTTCCCATGCAAAGAGCCTCCTGGGGCAGGCTGAGGCCAGCTTCTGCCGGGGAAGGGGTGAGGGTGGCGCTGTACCTGGGGAGGAGAGAGGATCGTTCACGGGCTCTGCAACCGAGGCCAGGTCATCAGAGGGGCCGTCTTTACACTGCCGGCACTGGGAGTGCTGGTGTGAGCGGACGCACAGGGCGTAGATGGCGTACTTCATGGCACAGAAGCTCCGGTAGAGAGTCAGGCTCTGACTCTGGCTCAGGTGTGCGGGGACCAGGGCGTCAGCTGAATCTGAATTGCAGAGAGAAACAGGCAGAACTTCACGGTTGCTCTTTTTAGGCCAGGGCCGCACTCGGGGCTGAAGCACAGAGATATCAAGCTACTAGTCCCTGAAGTGTTCTTACCCTCTTTCTTTTTGGGCAGTGTGATGGGTATCTCTTCTGGGTCTTGTTTCCTACTCAACAACAATGCCTAGTTGCCCTGTTTCCTTTTCCCCACCAACCTCCCCTCTGCATGTCTGTTCAACCAGGTCTTCTGGCTATTTAACAAGTTTTCCCCTTGCATTTCTTAAAATACTTGTTTTTCCTTTTTTAAATAATTAAAACTTGTAAAAGTTTAGTCTACTTTTAGAATGCTGCATTATCCAAGAGCAGGCTTAAAATGTGTTTAGATCGAGAAACAAGAGAGCAAAGGTAACACAAAATTTTTTTAAAAAATTGGTATTTTTAGGAAAGCCCCAAAGCAGACATCATGGGGAAAAAAAAATACAAACTCTGTTGAGATTCCTTTATGCTTATTTAATAATTTATAATTTATTAAAAATTTGTTTTGAGCTTAGGAAGCAGGGTCCCATAATCTTTACAGACTCTCTAAACATCTTAATCTAGCCCAAATTATTTCCATAGAAGAAGTACAACCTGTTCAAAGAAATAAAGCAAAAAGAAGAAAAAAAATATCAGCCACAATCCTACCAGCTAAACATAACCACTGTTAGGTACATTCTGGTTTAACCCCTTTCATACTTTTGTGTACAAGTGTATGTGTTTAAGTTGAATGTAACAACATTTTGTATACAATTTACTTTTTCTACTTCTTACAAATCCCTTAGAGCATAAGCACTGGACTATGTTTCTTTATAAACTAAATCTCTGCTGGCTGCATATAGTTCTACCATATGAACCCTTTGTCTAGGCATATTCCTCAAGGGACACTGGAGTAGTTAGGGATGCTTTGCTACTACAATGTTGGAATAAGCCCCTTACAGATTTCCTAGTGATCACTTCTCAGAAGCTTGGCCTTGCCAAGGTCAGGGTAATAAACAGAACAAGGTCAATATTGTTCTATGGCCTTGACCTTTTCATGGCATTATTGCCCAGAGCCAGGACTTGCAAGAACCCAGAGAGGGAGTAGCTCCAACACTGTTGTGCCAGAAGCCACTCTTGCCTCACCCTGTACTGTGTGACACGCTCAGTTGTGTCCAACTCTTTGCAACCCCATGGACTGTAGCCTGCCAGGCTTCTCTGTCCATGNCCAGGACTTGCAAGAACCCAGAGAGGGAGTAGCTCCAACACTGTTGTGCCAGAAGCCACTCTTGCCTCACCCTGTACTGTGTGACACGCTCAGTTGTGTCCAACTCTTTGCAACCCCATGGACTGTAGCCTGCCAGGCTTCTCTGTCCATGGGGATTTTCCAGGCAAGAATACTGTAGTAGGGTGCCATGCCCTCCTCCAGGGGGTCTTCCCAACCAACGGATTGAACCCATATCTCCCTCATTGTAGGCGGATTCTTTACCCTCTGAGCAACCAGGGAAGCCCAAGAATACTGGAGTGGGTATCCTATCCCTTCTCCAGGGGATCTTCTCGACCCAGGAAGTGAACCGGTGTCTCCTGCATTGCAGGCAGATTCTTTACCAGCTGAGCTACCAGGGAAGCCCTGCCGCATCCTAGTCCAGCCCTATTATCACTCCTCTTTTGCCTCTTCCAAGTTCAAGATCTGAGTGTGTCCTGTGACAGAATTCAAATGCTTCTTCTGAAGATTTCTGTACCTGAATGTGGAAAATAGAGTCCTAGTTCTTTTAGAAAACCTGCTAAAGTTGTCTACATTTCTTAAAAAAAAAAGGGGGGGGGGAACGTAGTTAACACTAGCTGTAGAGTTAGTGGTAGGTCCTTTAAAAAAGTTTGTATATACACTATTGATACTACGTATAAAATAGGTAACTAGTGAGAACCTCCTAGAGAAGGAAATGACAACCCATTCCAGCATTCTTGTCTGGGGAAATCCCATGGACAAAGGAGCCTGGTGGGCTATAGTCCATGGGGTCACAAAAGAGGCAGACAAGACTGAGTGACAACAGCAACAATGAGAACCTAGTATAGAGCACGGTGAACTCTACTCCATGCTCTGTGGTCACCTAAGTGGGAAGGAAATCCAAAAAAGAGAGGATATATGTATACAGATAGCTGACTCACTTTGCTATAAAGCAGAAACTAACATAACCTTGTAAAGTAATTATGCACCAATAAAAATTAATTTACAAAAGTAAAGCAAAGCAATATCTAGGCTGAAAGACATCTACTGCCATATGAAAATGTTTGTTTCTCTCAAAGGTGAAGTCCCTGGCCTGTGTAGTAGATTGAGACCACAGTATTTTTTGATTTTTGAGGGGCAGAAAGAAAGAGCTTGCTATAAGGGCTCTGAATTTACAGCAAAGATCTAACGTTAAAGTAAGGCTTTGTTACTGTTTAAGGCAAGTGTTTCTTTGAAAAGAAAAACTCTAAAAAAGTTTGAAAAAGAATCTTCTAAGAGAAAAATCCTGCCTGTTCAATAGACCATGAAGAAAGATACAGGAGGGAAGGCAGGCACAAAATGTGCTATGAGACAGCTAATGGACCTTGGAGACTCACCAAGAACTGGCATAAATATTGCCAGTGACAAAGCTGTGAATTCAGAGGGCAGTTCCTAATTCCCTGAAATGAGGGTATGCTTGTGGTTCCTGAGCTGGATCCCTATGGGACTGCTCTCATAGGATTCCCTTGGCCTCACCTAGAAAGGGGAGGATGTCCCTATACCTCATAATCTGACTGGGGAAAATAGCACTAATTTAGAAGGTACGTGCTGGACCACCCATCTTGACAGATCCCAGCAATCATGCTAAATAAATCTTGTGCTAAAAGAAACATGTGTAATACTGTCCTGGGGGGAACCCTGCCTAGGTCACTCCTTCGCCAACTCACCATGCTCTTGCTGGGGGTCCTTGGCTGGCACCTTCTGTAGGAGCTTGAGAACATCTTCCTCCCTGAGGGCTGGAAGGTTTGTAAGGTGATGGAGAGAGTAGAGCACTGAATGGCTGTCTCCACCATGTAAATGACACAAGAGATCTCTCTTTGGTATGGGGGTGCTGAAAGCAAAAATTGGGAGGATGGAAGGGGAGACAGTTTAAATAATTGCTTGGGAAAAGACCAGTCTCCGTTTCCTCTTATTCTTTCTCTCTGGCTTCTAACACCACAGGTTTCACTTCCCCAAACACTAAATTTCAGATGGACCATGGCAGAGGATAGCATTTGTTTACCCTCAGGGAAGGACATCTATCAAACCAGCTTTTTACTTGTCTAGAAAGGATCTAGGAAGGGCCTTTGTGGTCAGCAAACTCTAAAAAGGGCCTGCAGATCAAGCTTCCTAATTTCTGCAGCCTTCCTAGCTGAGATCCAACAGGAGCTTCTCTGCCTTTCTTTGAGTCAGGGCCCCTCGCTACTTCCACCTTTGCTGGTAAGGTGGGTGAAGAACAAAACAGGAACTCAGATTTAGGGAGGACTACATGCATTGGAGAAGGAAATGGCAACCTACTCCAGTGTTCTTGCCTGGAGAATCCCAGGAATGGGGGAGCCTGGTGGGCTGCCGTCTATGGGGTTGCACAGAGTCGGATATGACTGAAGCGACTTAGCAGCAAGGCTAATTTATCAGGAAAACACAGGACCTCACACACATTTCAACAGGCCGTTGTTGAATAAAAACGTGACTTAAGATAACATGTAGCTAAGGATGTGGACCACGCCCAAAAGCTGTGTGACTCTAGGCTTAACACTTACTTAACACTTCCGGGCTTCAGGGGCCGCACCTTTAAAATGAGGATAACTCTGGTGTCTATCTCACAGGATTAGGGTCAAACTCATTATGTAAAGGGCTTAAAGCAATCCCTGGTATACAGAAAGTGCTCAGGAAACACAAGCTTTTGTTTTTGTTATCACTGNCTATCAAACCAGCTTTTTACTTGTCTAGAAAGGATCTAGGAAGGGCCTTTGTGGTCAGCAAACTCTAAAAAGGGCCTGCAGATCAAGCTTCCTAATTTCTGCAGCCTTCCTAGCTGAGATCCAACAGGAGCTTCTCTGCCTTTCTTTGAGTCAGGGCCCCTCGCTACTTCCACCTTTGCTGGTAAGGTGGGTGAAGAACAAAACAGGAACTCAGATTTAGGGAGGACTACATGCATTGGAGAAGGAAATGGCAACCTACTCCAGTGTTCTTGCCTGGAGAATCCCAGGAATGGGGGAGCCTGGTGGGCTGCCGTCTATGGGGTCGCACAGAGTCGGATATGACTGAAGCGACTTAGCAGCAAGGCTAATTTATCAGGAAAACACAGGACCTCACACACATTTCAACAGGCCGTTGTTGAATAAAAACGTGACTTAAGATAACATGTAGCTAAGGATGTGGACCACGCCCAAAAGCTGTGTGACTCTAGGCTTAACACTTACTTAACACTTCCGGGCTTCAGGGGCCGCACCTTTAAAATGAGGATAACTCTGGTGTCTATCTCACAGGATTAGGGTCAAACTCATTATGTAAAGGGCTTAAAGCAATCCCTGGTATACAGAAAGTGCTCAGGAAACACAAGCTTTTGTTTTTGTTATCACTGTCATCTTTAAATTATCCTCTAGTTGTGACCTTGTGGCTGTAGTGAAGATCATCACTACTTATGTTTCTTTCCTGGTTTAATAGTTGGAAAAACTACTTGTTGTGGGTCAATACTGTCAACTCAAGACATTTATGGGGAAGATGCATTAAAAAGGCCACATGCTTAGATTGTGGGGTCAAGTGTGCCCAGTGGTGGGAAGGGGGCTGGCGTTACAGAACCGTACCTGCTCTGCTGCACACACCACTCCAGGACCTCCAGGTGGGCCCACAGCCCATCGCAGGCATCCCTCAGGAGCTTATCACAGCCGTGGTCCTGCATTGATACAGGAGAAGAAAGAGATGCTGACTCAGGCACCTGGGGTCAGAGGCTGTGACCTACTTCAGGACCCTGCCCCAGCCCAAAGCCTCATCACACACATTTCTGGAGGAGCTTCGGCTGAGCGTGAGTTACCTGGGTCCTGTGCAGTGTCTGGAGCAGGCTCTTGGCTGACGCTAGGCTCTGGCAGTGTGTCCAGCCCAGGAGCACAAGCAGTCTGCTGAGAGGCCTGAATTCTCTATTGAGCAGGCAGCCAAGACTCGGGAAGTCTTCCTCCTTCAGTAGGGTGAGTGCTGTCACCTGGAAGCCAAAGGAGAAGGCTAGAGGACTTGCTGCGCATCAGGGTGAGATTTTCTGTTTAGAAGGGAGGTTTCCAACAATGCCAGAAGTGGCCAGTTGTTTATAAAGTGTTTACAAAAATACTAGACTGTAAGCTTCCTGAAGGCAGGGACTGACTTCTGTTGTATCTCCAGATCCTAGCATAGGATGTAGCACATAGACTAAGTTAATAAATAATTGTTGAATTAAACTTGAGCTCAGCTGCAATCTGGAAGGGTAGAGTAATTAGATTCCCCTGTCAATTAGGCGACATGTTGCTGCCACTGTCTCTTCTTCCTCACACCCTCCAGAAAGCTTACACATAGCTGCCCAAGGACAGATGTGAAATGAAATGCTGGCTGTTCTAAATATGAATGATACTGGTTCTCAGAGCCTTCTGGAACTGTGAGATTGACACAAACTAGATGACTTACCACTAATTAAATGGCTTTGCATTGGACAGATGAATGGGCAAGAAAGGAAGAATGAAAAACACCTGCAAAGGCTCCCTGGGAACTTGTGTGATGGAGAACCACTGAGTTTGACTTACCAGGATCTGCTCGAGGAAGTGCTTGCTGTTGCTCAGGCAATAGAAATAGGCCAATTTCCAGGCGTGGGCTGGGTCAGGATCGGAGAACAAGGCTAGCATTGCCCGCTCAGGATCGAGAGGATCTGGTGGGATTGAAAATTAACACAGACAGCCCAACTGATGTGAGAGTTCACTCTTTCAAAAAGTCACACCAGATTTTCTACACTTCTATCTTAAAGACTCTTTTCTTCTCTCGGTGTGTGTGCTCAATTCATCAGTTGTATCTAACTCTTTGCAACCCCGTGGCTCCCCTGACCAGACTCCTCTGTCCATAGGATTTCCCAGGCAAGAATACTGGAATGGGTTGTCATTCCCTTCTCCAGGGGATCTTCCTGACGCAGGGATTGAACCTGCAACTCTTGTGGCTCCTGCCTTGGCAGGTGGATTCTTTCCCACTAGTGCCACCTCTTTCCTGCTAGTGTATCATTTCCCCCCTCATCACTCCATCTTGGACTATAAAATCCATGCTTTCACAAAGCACACATGCCCATTTTACAGAACCCTTGCCCATTTTTGCTTAGCTTCTCCTATTAGATTTCTAGAGCAACATGGAAGGCAGGGATTCAGAGGGGTCGGACAGGGTGGAACTGGGAACACAGGAGCTGGGCAGGGACATACCTTTTCCCGAGAGCATGGCCTTCTCTGCGTAGGTGTGGCCATACAGGGACACCAGATCCTGCCTGGCCTTGCGCAGCAGGCAGCCCAGCAGCCGCTCCTCCCGTAGGGGACTCCCCTCGGACCTGCAGGCCTCCAGCAGCTCCTCACACAGGAGACGCAGCTCAGCCACGAGAGGCTCTGCAGGGCAGCGCAGCGTCTGCAGGGCCCCGTAGATGGCATCAACTGTCCCTGGAGGCGCAGCGGTAGGGCCCCGCAAAGTTCGCAGTGCCTTTCGAATGAGGTCCACCAGTGCTTTCTGCAGAGGCCAGCCTTGGAGGCCTGCACCATCAACCTCCCCAAGCAGGAGCTCTATCAGGGCCTGTGCAACCTGGGGGGCCTCCCTCAAGAGATCCCAGAGCAGAGAGACAGCTTCTGAGCTGAGCCGAGGGGGCCAGCTCTCCTGCCTCAGGTTTCCATCAAGAACAGGGTCCACTCTGTCTTGTGCTAAGACCGTGTACAGCTCCTAAATAGAGGATGAAGAGAGAGATGGGTGGTATGTCCAGAATGTCATCACTTACAAGCCTTGATGTTTCCCTCTTTTCAGTGTACACATGCATGGATATATACAACAGTAGCAGTAGCAAATGTTTCTGTAGTCGCTACTATGTGCCAGGTTCTTTAGACAGAAAAATTAATACTTAAAACCACCTTAGGGAGAAGACACTACTATTATCCTCATTTTGAAGGTGTCCTCAAACTAGCGGGTTGAGGCAAAGAGAGATTTGTCCAAGGCCTCCATCCTCAAGCTAGTCTATCCACACCCCCATCCCCATTGCTCCTGAAATGTACAATGTCACACTAAATCAGGGACTGCAAGCTCACAGACCAGGTAACAAATTTTTATAAGCACTTAAATTCAATTTTTAAAAGAACACTACAGACTAGTTTTTAACCCTTGATCTAAACCCCAAGCAAGATTTCAGATACAGCTTGTTCTTTTTTTTTGATTGTTTATTTTTTCTTAACTTTTTATTTTATATTGGAGTATAGCAGATTAACAATGTTGTGACAGTTTCAGGTGGAGAGCAAAGGGACTCAGCCATACATATACATGTATCTATTATCCCCAAACTCCCCTCCTATCCAGGCTGCCACATAACATTGCAGATACAACCCGTTTTTTTAATCTTTCCATAAAACCTTCCCCAGTACCTCCAACCCACACAACTCTCCCTCCTTATGGGGCTCAGTACCATATGGTTTAGCACATAATTGTGCTCTGTGTGTATTTCCTTCTTCCCCTAGACCTTAAGTCTTTAAAAGGCAAGATCTCTGGAACCTATAATTTATTTGGTAGGTTATTTCCCACTCTTCCTTCCTGTGGGTGGTGCTCAGGGATACTTCTTCATTACCTGCCTCTGAGGCAGTCAAAGGACCTTGAGTTCTAGTGAAAGTCCCGACCTTAAATCCTACTGTAAATATGTCTTTCACTAGCTGGTGGCCAGGTCAGGAAGAAAATAAGCATTAAGCCTCAGAGCATCCCTCATGCACTAAAGGACACATCTAGTTAAGATTCTGAATCTGCTCCCAGAAGGTGGTTGTGAGGATTAACTATAACATGTTCAGTGCACTTGTTACAGAAAAAGGATTTTTTTTTCCCTTGTCTATAGGATTTTTCCAGGCAAGACTACTGGAGTGGGTTGCCATTTCCTTCTCCAGAGCTATACTTAGTACTTCTGGCCAAAACACTTCTAAGAAGTCTACAATTAGATAAGATTTCCGTATCTCTAAATTTCCTTCAAGGGGCCTCCCCCTGGTATGGCCTGAGAAAAGTGAACAGCCAACATCCTGAGGGCTTGTTTCTGCTGGATCTGTGAAAGCTGAGCTTCTTGAGTGACTGCACCCCTGGGCAGACAGAGCTGGGACTCTCTCTCACCTTGAGGATGTCCTCTGAGATGTCACTTGGGAGGTCTTCTGACAATAAAAGAAACTCAAGTTTTCTCCGGAAGCCAGCTGGGAGTAACTTCTAGAAGAATCATAGGAAGGAAGCATAGAGATTAAGAATATATTTTAAGGGAATTCCCTGATTGTCCAGTGGTTTCACTGTAGTGGGCCTTGGTCCAATCCCTGGCCAGGGATCTAAGATCCCCCACACCACATGAAGCAGCCGAAAAAAAAGACTACATTTTAGCTGACAATTGTAAGTAAGTCCTTCTCTCTGGTTCAGCTTATTTCTGCTGTTTTCTCTAAGATAAAGTACTTTCTTTTTTGACAAAATGCTTTTGACCATTATATTTCTAGGTATGTTTTCATTCAGACACTTTTCTTTATAAACAAAAACAGTTAAACTGAACATGCTGCTGCTGCTGCTGCTAAGCTGCTTCAGTCATGTCCGACTCTGTGCGACCCCATAGACAGCAGCCCACCCGGCTCCCTCGTCCCTGGGATTCTCCAGGCAAGAACACTGGAATGGGTTGCCATTGCCTTCTCCAAAACTGAACATATACTCCCCTTAAATACTAACACTGAAATCCCACACTGACCAGCCTCAAATGCCAAGGCTTGCTCATTTCATGTGATTTTTTCCCTTTCTAACTTGAGGACCTTCTCCAAGAATCTTCCTTGTGGTGTCCCAAATACCCAGTTATGAGTAAGTTGGGATGGAATGGCCCATGTGATCCTTTTTTGGACCAACCCCCTATTTTTAATTTCCATTTTTAGTTAGAAAATTAAAGGGGGAGAGATCTAATGTTCATGAAACACTTATTTTGTGCCAGTTACTATGTCCCAACTTTTCACATGCTTTAAAAAAAATCTCATTTAATTGCTAAATCAACAAACCTATGGCCTTGGGATGTTTTAAGACACAATTTTCAGTAAAGATGAAATGATTAGAAAGTATTTTCCAATCATTTCAAGCATGAAAAGGAAGATGTTTGTTAAAAGAGACATGTCATCAGAGACTAATGCATAAAGGAAGAGAAAGCTTCAGATTTATTCTGTACCTGCTTATTTTACAGTAACTTCCCTTCACCTGGTCCTTAAAACCAAAATGATAGTTCCCCTTTCTTTAGGCACAAATTCAAATAAGATGAAAGTCTCGGACTAATCCTGACAAGCACTATTTAAAACTAGAGACACCTGTAAATCTTGCAGCTGGTTAAATCTTCCAGAAGATGGGTTTTATTGAAAAGTCTCCTAAATCAAAGCAAGAAGCACCTGCCGGATTGTGTGTCTGTTAAGTGAAGTTTAGAACATAAGAGCACGCTTACTTTATTCTTGTGTCATTCATTACATCAGAGGCTAAGAAGATCTAGTATGTTCTTGGTCCAAAATCCTTCTTACCATGCCCTCCCCTAATGCTCTATGCCACCTGAATCCACGCATAATGCTAGTGATTGGAAGGTGATAAAGAAAATTCATCTGGCAAGCTGAAAGTTAGTGATTCCACTGAGGACTAAGAGGAAGGAATAGATAATGCCAGAGTAGGCTCCTAATAAAATAACTGGTTAAGATTTTTAAAGACTGACTAGCTTGTATTTTTCTACTGGTGAGGTTACTTTATGCCTCTGCAGGGTCATAAACATTTAACATTTGTAAAAACAGGCAAGAATTTGCCCAATGTTTCTAAGCACAGATTTTCTTATTATAAAATCAAGGCTATGTTCAATGTATAAAAATCTGAGAATACAAACAGGCAAGTGAAAACACACATTCACAACACACACTACTCCAAATCTTTCAACTAAAGGAGAACTATAATTACAACTGTATTCTAAGAGTATTCAGACCATTTTCTATATATGTATATAGGCATGCATAACAAACACCGTTTTCTAAACAGCTTTTTCTTTTTCTTCAAATAGCAGAATACAAATATCCTTCCACAAGACTGAAAATTCATTTACCACATAATTTTAATAGTGCCATGGTATTTTACAAATAGATTAATCAGTTCTGGACTATGGACATGGGAGCTGTTTCCATTTTTCCTCTTTTAGAAGCAGCAGGCTGTGAACATTATGCTGTTCACATGATAAAACAAAAAAGCAGAAGGCAAAAATGGATGAAGGAAAGGGAATATGGAATGACTGTTTCAACAAATAATTAAAAAGGAGCTTTCAGTAGCAGGTGGTAGACAGGAGAAGGAGCTGCCAGCAAGTCCATAGAAGATGAAGGCCGGTCTAGGATACAGACTGGCTTTGTAGAACTACTCCAAGAATGCATTCGAAGTCTTGGTCCTTGTATAATAAGTTTTAAAATTCTCTGAGGTCCTTGTGTAAAGTTTAAAACATTCCCTAAACTGCTTAAATAACTGAGGCACTGGGGCTTTAAGGACCAGATGATCTTCAATGCTGGGAAAAACAACTCTTAAGTCTGTGAAAAGGAGCCAGGGAAGTGAAATTCACCTTCAGATCTGGTTAAGCAACTGTGCAGAAATTTAACCACCACCAATTAGCATAGAGTAAGCAAATATGCTCTGTGAGGCGAAAGTTCATCTGGTTTGACAAATTCCATGTGTGTACTGAAAAGGTCCTTGGTGACAGTAAGATATTTTTTTCCCCTTTTCTCTTTGAAGATACTTTGGATATTTCAGTTGAAAATGTCTCTTTTAGATCTGAAACTATAGCCAACTCTGAATCACCCTGGGGTTGATTATTTTTCAGTTTTGCTTCTCTTTCTTCCCTCTCCTGCTGACCTGTTTTTCATTTCTCTTTGCTAGTTCATTGTCAAAAATCTGGATGATGAATGCATTTAGATTAGTAACTTTTGGTACTTTATGAAATCTATGTGAAGAAAAGGAAGTGTCAGGCAAATTCAGAACTAAAGACAAAATTCATTTTGATGACCAAGAGAAGGGAAGAAGAAAACTAGACTGAATTATAGACATTTAAAAAACAGAATTTACAGTTTCTTACTTTCCAGTCCATGTAGGCTAAAGGTAACAGTGAGGTGGGAAAAGGAGGACTGAGGAGCTGGAGGCAGAAGACACTGGTTCCAGCTCCAGTTCTGCCAACTAACTTTATGGTGTGACCTTGAGCCAGTCACCTCTTTTCTGAGTCTCACTTAAATCTTAAAGTGTCAGCTTTAATACAAAATTGCCTCAGAGAGTTTCTTTGCTGCTGCTGAGTCGCTTCAGTCATGTCCAACTCTGTGCGACCCCACAGACAGCAGCCCACCAGGCTCCCCCGTCCCTGGGATTCTCCAGGCAAGAACACTTGAGTGGGTTGCCATTTCCTCCTTCAATGCATGAAAGTGAAAAGTGAAAGTCAAGTCGCTCAGTTGTGTCCAACTCTTAGCGACTCCATGGACTGCAACCTACCAGGCTCCTCTGCCCACGGGATTTTCCAGGCAAGAGTACTGGAGTGGGGTGCCATTGCCTTCTCTGCAGAGAGTTTCTTTAATAGATATTTATTTCTGATAATTAACACATATTTCTAAAACAGCTAAGAATGGTAATTTTTCTTAAAATGAAAACAAACCCTAAACCCTTCCTTATGTTTTCTTTCACTATTAATTTATAAAGTTTTTTTAATTTGGTAACTTTTAGTTCGAGTCACGTGAGTTATTAACTTATTAATTAATGATGTTTAAATCAATTAGATTTCACTGTACTGGACTAGTTAAAATACAATTTTTATATCAACAACCAAGTTTTGTTTCAGCCATTCTCTATTACTTGAGTATTACGAGGATTAGACTTTATTCACAGTATTGTCACTTTCACCGAGTTCTCCAAAGTTCTCTTCCAGCACAAGAGTCACAGTGGTTTTTAACACAATGGTATCACCTCAAATGGTATGTTGGTGACTCAATGCCAGTGTAGGTTAGTAAATTAATAAATGAATTTAGGTAAGGAAACATCAATAACTATTCAAGCCAACCTCACTGTCAGTACTGAAAAAGGATTACAACAAACCTCAAAATAAAGGAAGCAGCAGACAGAAGGGAAATTTCACAAGTCCTTCCAAGTTCTTTTCAATCCTGGCCTCAGGAGAAAATTTGAAATGTAAACCTATTTACCTTTTCCAGGGCCAACCATTTTTCCAGTACAAGAAGCCAGACCCAGGCTAATCTTTGAGGAGTGATATCCTGTCCACATCTGAAAAACGTAAAAAGAAAAAAAATTCTAAACAAAGAGTTTCTCCTGATTTTTTCTTCTTTGTGATCCAAAATTTAGATTTCACTGCTCAGTGTGTTTTACACCTGAACAGGCAAGACATTGCCCTAATGAGAAATTTTTCAATGTATGTGACAGATCAGTAAAGGGAGAATCAGAACAGAACTAGCAGCATTCACTTAAAAAATAAAAAAAGAAAAGGTCTCAATTCTATCTCGATCTCCTTATGTAGTCTTTCTTATTTTTAAACAAAATAATATTCCACCAAAAACCATAAAAGCAAAACTATCTGAAACAAAACTTGAAATCTTGAAATAGAAACTGATATCAAGTAATCAAAGAAATCAGAAAGTTCATAAAAATTTATTTTTTAACTCTATGCTAAAAATAGGATTGGGGCTTCCCAGGTGGCCCTAGTGGTAAAGAACCTGTCTGCCAAGGCAGGATACATTAGAGAGGTGGGTTCAGTCCCTGAGCTGGAAGATACCCTGGAGTAGGAAATGGCAACCCATTCCAGCATTCTTGCCTGGAGAATTCCATGGACAGAGGAACCTGGCAGGCTACAGTCCATAAGGTCACAAAGAGTTAGAGATGACTGAAGTAACTTAGCATAAAAAACAGAATTATATGAGTTCATAAGCCTTTCTTTGAAGTTAGTAGTTTAGACAGTAATTGACTAGAATCCGAATTTAAAGGAAAAAAAGAAAGAAGAAAAGAATCATGTAAATCTCCATTCTATATGTGCTAATACAATACTTTCTTATAAATAACTGCCAGAGTAAGGAAAAATGAGGGAAAAGACTGAAGTTTAACTCCTATACCACTAACTGTTAATAGCACTGCCAGGAAGAACTTCAGAATTCACACAGAGAACACTGGTTGTCAGGGGACAAGGAAGGAATCAATGAACAAACAGGTAGTCCCAGAGATTGGGGGGGGGGGGATTCTTTTGCAGTGATGCCTGATTACAGTGGTAGTTACATGAATCTAAGAATGGATAAAGATGCACAGAACTGCACACGTAAAAATGAATACATGTTGGGTGGTCCAGTGGTTGGGACTCACACTTCTAATGCATGGGGTGTGGGTTCCATCTCTGGTTGGGGCACTAGGACCCTGCATGCAGTGCAGAACGGCCAAAAAAAAAAAAAAGAGAATGCAGACTTAAAAAACTGTGAAAACCAAATCAGGCTGTAGTCTAGCTATCAGTGGTGGTGGTTTAGTCGCCTAGTCGTGTCCAACTTTTTGCGACCCCATGGCCTGCCAGCTCCTCTGTCCATGGGATTTCCCAGGAAAGAATACTGCAGTGGGTTGCCATTTCCTTCTCCAAGGGATCTTCCTGACCCTGGGGGTGAACCCGAGTCTCCTGCACTGGCAGGCGAATTCTTTACCGCTAAGCCATGAGGGAAGCCCCCCACCTAGTTAACAGTACTGGTGTCAATTTCTTGGTTTGATATTCACTATAGTTATATAAGATGTCACAATTGGGGGAAGTTGGGGAAAGGGTACTCTTTGTATTATTTATGCATTTCTTGTGAGTCTGTAATTATTTCAAAATAAAAAGCTTTAAGTGAACTCACTTCTGGTCCTTTGTTAAAGCTACAACAGTATCTTCAATTTCACAAGCAAGAAGGGAGCAGGATTTGCTCTTATGGAGGCAAAGAAAATGCTTTATTATTAATGATAATAAACATGAAATGCTGGTTCCAGGCTTAAATGCAGTTTCAGATGATAGTTCAAAGCCAAACTGATTAAGTAATAAACAGGCATGTAACAATATTATAGAAGTAAAATTTCAGAACAAGTGAAATACAATCTGCCTTTGTTAATTCTTCAAAGGTGATTGAGTGAGGCACGTGGACCAGACCTCTCTCGTCCTGTGACTCCATGGCAGGAAGCGAGAGATCCCTTACCTCAGCTGATTGGGACACAGGACCAGCGCCCAAAGTATATCTTCCACCTTCTTTGGGATATCCCCTTGTGCCTCGTGTAGCTGAGGTACGCATGCCTTTGCCAGTTCCCATTCTCCTCTCCGAAGGCACTCACAGAAAAATCCTAAAAGCTGCTTCTGGGAAGCAGCTTCCTCTTTTCCAAATGGATGGTGCATTTTCCTCAGCACAGAGTGCAGGGAGATAGAAACAGATGAATTACACAAAACACATCGGCTTTCTTCTCATTTGTGGACTATCTCCTAGAAACAATACACATCCGAGAGAAAAAAAAAGGAAGGAATAAGACAAACTAGTAATTACTACCCGCACGAGGAAAGGCAGGACTTACTTTTCTAATCTGACATGTTACTGTCTCTCTTTTTGAGAAGTTCCACCTTTCCCCAAGGGGTGGATCCCATCTCTCTAGGCGCATCCAATATTTGATTAATATTAATCGTCATATTAGGCCGCAACGCAGACCCAAAACTCCACTTCCTTATTTCCTCCTGAACTTTATGCCCAATCTGGCTCCAAATCCCCAGGTGGTCGCCTCCCTAAAGATGAGAAATTCAGCAGGAACCTCCCTAGTTTGAGCCCTCTTTTAAGGCAGAACACTGATGATCAGGAGAGGAATCGGTGTCAGAACTGGAAGGCGGTGGGGATTGGGGCGCAGGGACGCTTCCTACCGAGATCGTGGAGAGCGCTCCTGCCTCCCCGGGGTGCCTTACACTCACCCGCTCCCGGTGCCCAAATCTGTACCTCTTCCAGCGAAGCCATGTTTGAGCCGAGTCAGGTGACAAATCTTGTTCAGCAGGATGGGGCAGGGGGGTGAGGGGGAGGCGGGAATGAGGATTGACATCGGCTACTGTAATTGGTCAATGGAGGAAAGATGCAAATACAGCGCCATATTTGTTTGGGTCCCGTGACTACCTCAGGACCCGAGGAAGCTAGCCAGCTGGGAAAGCGCTACCAGATACGTGCCTTAGGACCATCCCTCACAGTTCTGACAGTTCCTCCGCTTGATACCTTCCGTTTTGCCTTCGATTGAGCCAGTGGCAGGGATAGCTGTGTTCCTTGATCTTTTTTCTTTTGTTTTCTTTTCTCCTCCTAGTTTGAAGTTAGCGTTTACCTAGCGCCAGCCAGTGACAGTGCTTTGCCACGCCCTGGGGATACCCGGATCGGGGAGATTTAAGTTCTCCGTTATTATTCCGTCCAGTTGGACTCGCTTATAATTCCAAAACCCTACGTTCTGACTTTCCGGTTCCTTCTGCTTAACTCCCATTATGTATTTGCTCATTTACCGACTTATGACCAACCTAGACAACATATTAAAAAGCAGAGACATTACTTTGTCAACAAAGGTCCGTCTAGTCAAGGCTATGGTTTTTCCAGCAGTCATGTATGGACGTGAGAGTTGGACTATAAAGAAAGCTGAGCGCCAAAGAATTGATGCTCTTGAACTGTGGTGTTGGAGAAGACTCTTTCTTGAGAGTCCCTGGAGATCAGTCCTGGGTGTTCATTGGAAGGACTGATGTTGAAGTTGAAACTCCAATACTTTGGCCACCTGATGTGAAGAGCTGACTCATTTGAAAAGACCCTGATGTTCAGAGGGATTGAGGGCAGGATGAGAAGAGGACGACAGAGGATGAGATGGCTGGATGGCATCACCGACTCAATGGACACGGGTTTGGGTGGGCTCGGGGAGTTGGTGATGGACAGGGAGGCCTGGCGTGCTGCAGTTCATGGGGTTGCAAAGAGTCGGATACAACTGAGCAACTGAACTGAACTGAACCGACAACCGTGAACTGTGCGCTAGACTCTGCTTTAGAAGCTGAAGAAGATGAGATCCTTGTCCTCCAAGAGATCACAGTCTACTGAGGGGTGCAGGTCAATAGTACGATGCAGTGGGCTAAATGATAAGACAGAGGTATGCAGAGGGGAGATGAGAGCAAAGAATTAGCAAAAAGCCATTTTCAAATATAATAATCTGAAATCGAGTCTTGAAACAATTTACTAGGTTTCTTCATTACAGCTGCTTTTATACTGAACTTTCTGGTTTCCGTCATGTTCTTCAACTATAAACTCGGACTTTTCCCCCATCACATGTTTTTGGCTTGAGGAGTTTCATTCAATATTTTCCAAACTATTTCACCACCAAACGCGGAGAAAAAAACCAGAGCAACCCAAAAATTCTCTTCCAAAACTTGGATGATTGGTAGATTCTCATCTATTCTCAGAAAATTAACATGTCTTTCTGGTCCATTAAGAGTTTTTAAATGAAGTGACAAAGACTAGAAACCTAAAAGAAAGTTATTCCTGGCATCGTATTCTCCTTGCTGATATTCCTCCACCGAATTTTGGTAATCACTATAATGAGAAATTGACAGGGACGCACAGATATTAGAGAGTGTGAACTACAATTCCCAGCAAGCAGCGGAGCCGCCCTGGGCCTGTGCCTACCTTTTATTGGATAGTTCCCCAGGGTGACGACCCAACCAGCGCTTCGGTTGTTGCTTCTCATCACTTTCCGCGGGGAAGTGTGTAAGGGATAGGGGAAACTTTGAAAGTTGGATGCTGCAGAACCCGGTACTGGAAAGTTTCCTGTTGCGGGCGGTTTGGGGGAATGGGGTGCGCTTATTATTTCCTGCCCCCTCTCTGGGCACGTGTTGTTGATATCGGGGGAGTGGAGAGCCACTCTTGGGTGCAGGCGCACGCCCCCTTAGGTACATTGGGATCTTATCTTGAGCCCAACCGCAGATCTTAGGGGGGTCTGGTTTTCCTTTGTGGGGGTTGCATGGAAGCTGCACCTTGTTGGGAAGAGCAGTTGTTAAGTGATTCTGGGGTGATGTTTTCGCCTCTTGGTGTCCATCCATCTTCCCACGTGTGGGCAGTTTGAGGTCTAGGGAGAGCCCGTCATTAAGGGAAGTTGAGTGTCTGCCTGTCTTCAGGTGTTGTTGAATTAGAGGTACTTAATAGTGTGGAGTCAGATACCTGGGTTCGAATGCAGACTTCACCTTGTGCTAGATGTTAGGTTTTGCTTAAGTTTTTCAACTCCGTGCCTCAATATCAAACTATAAAATGGGGTAAAAATCGGAGTTCTTGGAAAAGTGGCGTGTAATAAGGGCTCAAGAAATATTAGCTATTATTTTTAATTCACAGTTTTCTATCGTGAAGATTTTTCTTTTCTTGATAAGAGGATTCACTTTCCAGAGTCGAACTTCTTCCCTCACACCCTTGTGCACACTCACTCGCACATATACGCAGAGCATGGATTTAATGTGGAAGAAACAAACATTCAAGCCATAACAACGTGTTAATAAGATTATCGAACAAATGAGTACACCGTGTGATGAGAACATTGGAGAGAAAGAAAGTAAGCAGGAAGTCTTTGTGGAGGAAAATCAGGGAGGCAGGATGGCTTTTATGTAACCTATCAATGTTATGGCTGGAAGGCAGGTCACCTGAGGTCTCAAATGCTGGTTTTGCTGAATGAATTGATAGTAATTGTTAGCACTAGGAGCCAGGCACATCCACATCCTCTAACCTTTACTACATTCCTGCAAAGTAGGTATTTACACGATGTCTATTTTTCAGATGAGGAAAGTAAGGTACTGGGAGGCAAGTGATTTTACCAGAAAGGTCAGAATCTGGGCCTTGCAATCTGATATATGAATGAGAGGAAAGTGAGGGACCAGTTCACCAAGAGGCTTTAGGCCATCATAAGAAATGTGGAGTTTATCCTGTGGTCTCATGGTGCCATGGGCAGTTTGAAAGGATGAGAGTGACAGGATTGGAGCACATTTTTAGGAGGCTACCTCTGACAGGATTGTGACTTGTGGGTCAGTTTGGTGCTTATTCCTCTCTGCTTCCATCTGAGTATGTGTGTTCTTGTTGCTGCCGTGTCCGACTCTTTGTCACCCTATGGACTGTAGCTGCCCAGGGGGATTCTCCAGGCAAGAATACTGGAGTGAGTTGCCATAGCCACATTTAAATTCCTATGACAATACTTGCTGCATGACTAGTTATTTGTATATATGATTACTTTTCATCTTTTACTGTGCATTTCCAAAGGGGAGAAATATACTAACGTGATTCTTGCGCCACAGCACTCAGCAGGATGTGTGCTTAAGAAGCATCTGTGGAAGGAACAAACGATTTATTTTTTTGTGGGTTGGGGGTTGGGTGTGCAGGGCAGGGAGTGACCAGAGGCAATATGAGTAGTCTAGGCAAGTGATGTGTATGTGTGCGCTCAGTCGTGTTTGACTCTTTGCGACCCCATGGACTGTAGCCCACCAGGCTCTTCTGTCCATGGGATTTCCCAGGCAAGAATACTGGAGTGGGTTGCCATTTCCTTCTTCAGGGGATCTTCCCTGTCCAGGGATCAAACCTGCATCTCTTGCATTGGCAGGTGGATTCTTTTATCCCTGAGCCACCAGAGAAGTCCTGTTCTCCTTTTTGGGTTGAATTTATTAGTCAAAATGATATAATTGCCCAGCGCTACCTGGTATGTGAAGAACCTGGGCAATGATTCAGCAGATGTCACTTGGTAAACTTTCTATTGGAGACACAAAACCCAACACTGACAAATTCCCTTTGAGTGAAATAAGGATTTATTTTGTGATTGTGGGAGGGATGTGTATGTGAGAGAGAGAAAGATGAGGGAGAGAGAAAAAGTGTTAATCTGATTAGAAATTTGGGCCGTGGTATTGGAAATATCTTCATTCTCAGTGAATAGTTTCCAAATGTGACTCTTTTTCTGATCATTTTATTGTTTTATCTCCTGGAACAATGAAGAGTCCCTGTTTCTACTTTATCCAGAGGATATTCTGCCATCTGAGTATAATACAGCTTCTCCTTTGCTTGTGTTATTAAGAGAATCACAGTGATTCTGTTCTAACTCTCTGAAGGCACATATTTCATGAGCCTCGTTTAGTGCTCATAGGGTTCAACAGCAAGAGGGAAATTTAATTGCATGTGGGAATGTGAGCAGCTACTATAATAAAAAACAATTTCAGTTTGTAAATAACACCTGAAATAACAAAATCTCAGTTGATTCAAAATGTTTGTTCTGACTCCTAGAAGAGAGGTTCAGTATGATTATGGACTTGTAGAAGTGTGTACTGACTAAGGGATAGGCTTCAGAGTCAGACTTCTTGGGTTCAAATTCTGGATCTACCATTGACTTTTTCTGGTAACTGTGGAATGGTTAACCTTTCCAGACTTTGGTTTTCCATATGTAAAAGTGGGATCCGTCATCAACCTTTCTTGTAGGGCTGTTGAGAAGCTTAAATGTGGCAATTGATTTAAAGCTTTGAAACGGTGCCTGATACATAGAAGGTGGTCAATAAATTTATTATTGTTTCAGTGCAATGAAAGCAGACTTTCTGGGAGTGCTGTTTGGAAATATTTGTATTACACATCCAAATAAAGTTTATGAATGAACTGAAAATCTAAAGAAAGAAAAGAAAGTGAAGTCGCTCAGTCGTGTCCGACTCTTTGCGACCCCGTGGACTGTAGCCTACCAGGCTTCTCTGTCCACGGGATTCTCTAGGCAAGAATATTGGAGTGAGTTACCATTTCCTTCTCCAGGGGATCTTCCCAACCCAGGGATCGAACCCAGGCCTCCTGCATTGGAGGCAGACGCTGATATTATATTTGTGTAATAAGTTTTTAAAGAATTTTTGTGAAATGCAGATTCTTACATTGTTTCTTTCCATGTTTGAGAAACAGTAGTCTCCCCTGTTTAAAGTATTTAGAAAGATTTACAGCCTTCTTTTATTTTATCAGTAATATTTTAAATACCATACATTTCATTTTATATATGGAGAGGCTTGAAAAATGTTTTATTTTGTAGAGTGTTGTGGATAGCCCATCTGCTCCTGCTTATGCTATTTCCCAATGTTTTTTCAAGGTTCTTTTTCTTGCTGCATCTGGAGGCATGGGTAGCAAGAAACTAAGACGAGTCGGTTTATCACAAGAGCTGTGTGACCGTCTGAATAGACATCAGATCGTTACCTGTCAGGTACAATTTGTTTAATTTTTCTCAGTGAGAAACCTTAAGTGCAAATTAATCTTAAGTGACTTAAATAACTCTTTTCTTAAAAAAATTTTGCTTCAAGTTTTAGAAAACGTGTTTATTTAAATTGGAGAATAATTGCTGTAAAACATTGTTGTGGTTTCTGCCATACATCAACCTGAATCAGCCATAGATATCCCCTCCTTCTTGAACTTCCCTCTCAATAACTCTTAATTGCATCTGAAATATGAACGTTTAGGTTTATAAAAAAAGATAAATGATGGTGCTTGCTAATTCAAAATAACAAACCACTTACCTTGTATTTCCAAATGTGTTTTCATTTCAAGAGTTTTGCATTTTAGTTAGAGTTGGGTCGGGAGAATGCTCATGGCAGAAGGTGAAATACACCTGGCCATTTATTTGGGATTCTAGAGAACTTTTGTCCTTGTAAAAGAAATTCTGTAGTTACGTGAGAAATACGACTCAAATGAGGAGACAGTATTCAAAATGGGTAATGTCTCTTGAAAGTGAGAAAAATTTTTAGGATTNCGTGGGATTTTCCAGGCAAGAGTACTAGAGTAGGGTGCCATTGCCTTCTCTGCTAGTGGGAACAGTCAGACATTAAACAAACAATTGTATAAATGATTAATTGTAATGATAAGTCCTATCAGAGAAAAGTACAGAGCTTAGAAACTGAAAGGGACATTACTTAGTGTAGGAGTCAGCAAGGGGTCCCTCATGGAAGTAACACTTCAACTGAAACCTGATGGATGAACAGGAGAGAGACAGCCAAAAGGATTGGCAAGGGAGGGGAGCAGGGAAGGGCTTGCAAGCAGTGAGTGGGAAATGCAGAGACCCTGTGAAGAGCAGGAGAANTCCCTCATGGAAGTAACACTTCAACTGAAACCTGATGGATGAACAGGAGAGAGACAGCCAAAAGGATTGGCAAGGGAGGGGAGCAGGGAAGGGCTTGCAAGCAGTGAGTGGGAAATGCAGAGACCCTGTGAAGAGCAGGAGAATGGTGCTTATATGGTAAGAAGGTCAGGCTGGTCTGAGTGAACATAGCGAGGAAGAGAGGGGCAAGAGATGAAGCTGGAGAAGCAAGCAGGGTCAGATCATTGGGGCCTGCAGACCTGTTAAGGATTTTGGACTTTATTCTGAGAGCAATGATAAGTCATCAAAGGGAGTAATCTAGTATGTGTTTTTAAAAAACTCAGTCTTTAAACATAGACAAGTGACTGAAAAGGAACAAGGAAATATTTGTGGACTAGTTAGGTATCTGTGACCATAGTCCAGACAGATTGTGACATGGACTATTAGCGTGGTGTTAATGCCAATGGTATAATGTCAGTTACCATGAGCAGTACGTAGGAGGTAGCATGAATAGGATTTGGTGATGATTTGTCTGTGGGTGGTGGTGAGGTACAGGAAAGGGTCAGAGATGATTCCTTGATTTTGCTCTAAGAGACTGGATGGTACCATTTCCTGAGATAAGGAATATTGGAAGAGGATCAGGTTTGAGGGAGGCAAATCATGGATTTGTTAGTACTTGTTGAATTTAGGCACTTGTGAAACACTGAATGTTGAATATGTGAAGCAGGCAGTTAAATATGTGGACCTAAGCTTGAAGGATAGTGTGCACCGGGGAGTTGTCAGAATGAAAATGGTAGTCAAAATCATGAAGATGGATGGGAGATTGTCTAGAAAGAATGCACAGTAAGAAAGTGAGTGTGCCAGAGGCCAAGTCCCGAGTCAGTCAGCATTTAAAGATCAGATCAGACAACGACGGATCTGGGAAGCAGCCACCGAAGAAGAAAACTGGTGGAGTTACTGATAAAAATTTTTTGGCCAACCCTGTATTAATATGTTGGTCTCCTGTGTCCTCATAAAGGCAGAAGAGCTTGTATTTGAGACCTAGGTTTATTAAATTGTAAGCTTTAAGTGGATATAAACTGTGTCTATTTGGTTTACCACTCTATTCCCAGAGCTTATCATATTATATAGCATGCAGTAGGCAATTAATTTGTATTTTTTGAATGAATGAGTGAATGAATAATTATGATTCTGTGGCTTGACCTCAGTTTATTTGGGCAACTTAATACCAGTAATTTTTAATGTTAGAGATTGCTTACACATTGCTGGTAGGTATGTAATCATGTCAACCACATCTGCAAAGATCTTTTTTCCAACTAAGGTGACATCACAGGTTCCAAGGATTTGATACGGCTTTCTTTTGAGGGGCCATACCTTAGTCCACACCACCAGCTTTCAAGCTGTTCTTCACATACCAAGCTCGGTTTGAAACGATAGCTTGATCGTGTCACTCCCTGTTGCTCTCAGACTACATGCCACACTTCAGCAAGATTTATCTGATGCAGCCTCTGCTTATTTCTCCAGCCTCATCAGTTGCCATGCCATCTCACGACCATGCTCCATCTTTCAGCCGTTCTAAATCACCTCTTTTTTTTTTTTTGTAATTTGCCTTAGTTTCCATTTCTTATTTTTTGCTCCTTAACCTCTCTTCCTACATTCTTGTCTTTTTGGCAGGAACATGCACGTTTCCTTTGCCCATCTCATAGCCTTTTCAGGTTTTAGCTCAGACATCCAGATCATCCCTTGATCACAAAATTCAGATCAGCTGATTTGACCTGGACAAACCCACTTGCCAGTCTTCACTTGCTCTGTCACAGTAGCTTGTGTTTAACTGTATTGTAATTGCCTGCTTTCTAGTCCTAGTTTCATAGTCTCTAGTTGGCTATAAGTCCTGTGAGGGTAGGGGCTCTGTCTTTTATATCACAGCCTTCAAATTTAGCACAGTCCATGTGAAGTGAAAGTTGGTGAGTCATGTCCGACTCTTTGCAACCCCATGGACTATACACTCCGTGGAATTCTCCAGTCCAGAATACTGGCGTGGGTAGCCTTTCCCTTCCCCAGGGGATCTTCCCAACCCAGGGATCAAACCCAGGTCTCCCACATTGCAGGTGGATTCTTTACCAGCTGAGCCACCAGGGAAGCCCAGCACAGTCCATGGCACAGAGTAAATAGTTGTAGAATAAATAAGTAATAGAAGGAAAAAAACATGAATTGGGTTCTAGCTGCTAAAATTTGAATTTGGAGTTGGCTTATGTTTTTGAATAAATATGGAGGTTGAAAAGAACTTAACTTTTTCTTTGATCAGGCTTATGAGATAAAGACACAGAGGTGTGCTGCTCACTCATCAACATTTTTGTCTACAACCCTGTCTGCTTTGGATGAAGCCCTGCATGGTGGTGTAGCTTGTGGATCGCTCACAGAGGTAAAGAAGACACTTTCCAAACCTTCCAACATTGACCTAGAACCTTCAGAACCAGGGGAAAAAGTATAATTAAGATATATAAATTATTTCATGAATATTAATCTAAATTGTAAGTACCTCAAGGGCAGGGTTCTCCACTCAGTCCCTGGTGGTTCTAGTGTAGTATACCAGAAGGAAGATGACTGACTGAAATCTACTTGGGTGGTTGTTTCTCTGAATTAGAAATTGAATATTATGAAATAATAGGAAACAGTTCAGGGGGAATTAGAACAGGATCCCTGCTTAGTGTATTAGGAACGAAAATTTGAAATTTTATTTATGTGCAGGTAAATTTTAGTATTATGCTGAAATGAGCTATTTTTACTCCCTGTTAAAGATAAAATTTGGTTCTAGGAAGTAATCAGTTGTGTTATTTATTGTTACATCACAAATTAGCCACAAACTAAGTGGCTTCCATGACAGTAAACACTGATTTCTGTTTCTTTGGGACTGGCTTAGCTTGGAGATACTGGTGAGGGATGTGAGGGGGCAGGTTGGTGCTGGTCGTTGGCAGGAGATCATGATTCTCCCCTGGAGAGCTCCCTGCAGGCTGCCTGAATCTCCTTGTGGCACAATGTCTGACTCCCCCAGGCAAGATGGAAATGGCCATTCTTTTGATGATTTAGCTTTGTAAGTTACACACCATCATTTCTGCCACTTTCTTCTCTTTGGAAGCAGATCATTAAGTCCAGTCCATGTTCAAGTAAAGGCAAATTAAGCTCTACCTTTTGAATGGAGTGTCAAGAATTTGAGGATATTTTAAAACGACCACAGGTTTTTTTCCCCTGGAAACTGCATTGATGTGCTTACTGGTCCTGATGTGGTGACTCCATAGGCTGTGTTTACCATTGCAGTCCTGAGGGCCTCCTTGCCTGAGAGTTCTAGGGGCATAGATGTGTGAAACAAACTTTTAACAAGAGTAGATGCTTAAAGCATTGTGATAGGCATAAATTTAACTGTAGATATTTTTCTTTGAAGATATAGAACCTGTTTTAGATAGTAAGCCTTATTTTAGTTCCTGACTTCCAAGAAAGATTTAAAAATGTATGACAAAGCCAATAGAGTATTGTAAAGTAAAATTTAAAAAATAAATAAATTAATTAAAAAAAAAAGAAAAAAAAAAAGTATGTTCTATGCCTAGTAAATGAACCAGTGAGAGAATTAATCTTAAAAAGAAATTAGAATCTGCTGTTGCAGTGCACTGCCACCAGATGGTGCCAGAATCCTATCTTCCATAATCCTTGCACTCTAGAGCTTTCTTGAAATAGGTCTATGAAAAAAAAGTTTTATAACAATTGTGAGTCATAGTTAAAAACTTGCTTATTTAAATAGCAAAAAATTGAACTTCAAGATGACTAACCAACAAATACTTTTTTATGTTTTAAGTTTTGGAGTAGTTTTCAATACTTTTTCACATCAGTCAGTTTCAGTCACTCAGTCATGTCCGACTCTTTGTGACCCCATGGACTGCAGCACGCCAGGCTTCCCTGTCCATCACCAGCTCCCAGAGCTTGCTCAGACTCATGTTCATTGAGTCAGTGATGCCATCCAACCATTTCATCCTCTGTCGTCCTCTTCTGCCTTCAACCCTTCCCAGCATCAGGGTCTTTTCCAGTGAGTCAGTTCTTCGCCATCAGGTGGCCAAAGTATTGGAATTTCAGCTTCAGCATCAGTCCTTCCAATGAATATTCAAGACTGATCTCCTTTAGGATTGACTGGTTGGATCTCCTTGCTGTCCAAGGGACTCTCAAGAGTTCAAAAGGTGCTCAGTTTTCTTTATAGTCCACCTCTCAAACCTGTACATGATTACTAGAAAAACCATACCTTTGACTAGATGGAACTTTGTCAACTTTTTCATGTAGCTTTTATCAATTCTTTTCGAATTCAAGAGGTAGTTACAAGCTCTGAGATGTTTTTTCATGATCTGATAGGATGGCATGGAATATAAATGCCCTGATTGCTTATTAGTGGCAAGTTCTTTACTTTCTGTTCCAGCCACAGGTAGCCTCTGCAATCTTTTTTGGGACTTTTCAGCTGATTACAGAGATTGTTTACCTTTTATTAAAAACAAAAATTTAATATATAGCTTCCGTATACAAGATTAAATACTTCCTGCATGTGTAAATTATAAACATTTATGAGCCTGTGACCCCAATACAAGCCCCAGAACAATACCAATATCACTGAAATCAGCTGTGGGCCCTGATCCTATCTTTGACTTTCTACTGGGAGGTAACTTCCATCCGGAATTTCTGCCATTCTTGTAGTTTTTTAAAAGTGAAGTATAGTTGAATACTTCAATTATTTATGATATAGTTGAATTAGTTATGATATAGTTGAATATCATAAGAATCGACTTACAATATTATATCAATATTAGTGTCAGGTGTACAGCCCAGTGATTCTACCATTTCTATGCTTTTTTCCCCAATGGTTACTTATACCTGTAGTTTTTTTTTAATCCCCCATGTACATAGGAAATGTAGCATTTTATTTACTTTTGCTCTTTGAGCTCTGTTACATCATATATTAATGATTAAATCATAGCATATCTCTTCTATGAATTGCTTTTTCTACTTAATATTATTTTGTAAGATTTATCCATGTTGATGCAGGTAGCCAGAGTATTAATTCACTTTCATTGTTATATCATATTCCATTTTGAAAAATATGGCCTTTTTTTTTTTTTAATCCCCTTTTCTGTGAGTGAACATTTGGGATGTTTCCAGTTTGCTGCTAATATAAATAAGTCCTATAAAAAGTGTTGTACATGTCTCCTGGATCACACGTACAAGTATTTCTCTATAGCAGGGATTGGCAAACTCATTCCTAGTGGTCAAATCCTGCTAGCTGCCTGTTTTTTGTAAATAAAGCTTTGTTGTCACACAGCTTTGTTCATTTGTTTGCATTTTGTCTGTGGCTTTTTTTGGTACTTGTTGAGGTACTTGTGACGGAGATCTCATGGTCTGAAACACCCAGTATATTTACTGTCTGGTCCCTGTTGAGGGTATTTGCCTTGGAGTAATGGCTGGTTGGAGAAGGCAGTGGCAGCCCACTCCAGTACTCTTGCCTGGAAAATCCCATGGATGGAGGAGCCTGGAAGGCTGCAGTCCATGGGGTTGCTGAGGGTCGGACACGACTGAGCAACTTGACTTTCACTTTTCATTTTCATGCATTGGAGAAGGAAATGGCAACCCACTCCAATGTTCTTGCCTGGAGAATCCCAGGGATGGGGGAGCCTGGTGAGCTGCCATCTATGGGGTCACACAGAGTCGGACACGACTGAAGCGACTTAGCAGCAGCAGCAACAGCAATGGCTGGTTATAGAGTATCTACATAGGTAACTCTGCAGAATCAGGACAAATTATTTTCCAGAGTGGTTGTGCTTGTTTAATTTCCTACCAGTGATGTGCACGAATACCTCTTGCTCCATATCTTCTTGCCTTGGTATTATCTGACTTCTTAATTTCTGCCTGTCTTTGTTTTTATTTTCTTGGTTACTGCTGCTGCTAAGTTGCCTCAGTTGTGTCCGACTCTGTGCGACCCCAAGGACAGCAATTACTAATGAGCTTGAATTTCTTTTTTTAAAATAAATCATTTGGCTATTTAAAAAATAATTTTATTAATGTACAACTTAAATACTATGAAAGTCAATGTTTTTAACTGTATAATTCAACTGTATCAGTGGATTTATAGTAAGTCATCACCGCAGTCCACTTCTAGAACATTTCCATTATTCTAAAACATTCCCTTGTGCCCATTTATAGTTAATCCCTACTCCCATTCTCAACCCTAGGCATCCAGTGATCTACTTGGTGTCTCTATAAATTTGCCTTTGCTAAACATTTTCATTTAAATGGAATTGTATAATATGTAGTCTTTTGTGTTTGTTTTTTTTCACATAGCATGATGTTTTTAAGGTTCATTCATGTTGTAACATGTATTAGAAGGTTGTTCTTTTTAATTGTTGAGTAATATTAATATCACTCCAGCCACAGGACTGGAAAAGGTCAGTCCTCCTCCCAGTTCTCAAGGAGGGTAGTACTAAAGAATGTGCTAACCATTGGACAGTTGCACTCATCTCCCATGCTAGTAAGGTCATGCTTAAAATCTTGCATGCTGGGCCTCAGCATTATGCGAATCAAGAACTTCCAGATGTCCAACCTGGGTTTAGAAAGTAAGAGGAACCAGAGATCAAACTGCCAACATTCGCTGGATTATAGAGAAAGCTAGGGAATTCCAGAAAAACATTTACCTCTGTTTCATTGACTACACCAAAGCCTTTGTCTGTGTGGAAAGCTCTTAAAGAGATGGGATTACCAGACCATCTTACCGGTTTCCTAAGAAACCTGTATGCAGGTCAAGAAGCAACAGTTAGAACCCTGTATGGAACAACTGATTGGTTCAAGATTGAGAAAGGGTTATGACGGGGTTGTCTGCTGTCACCCTGTTTGTTTAATTTATATGGTGAGCACATCATGAGAAATGCCAGGCTGGATGAGTTACAAGCTGGAACCAAGAGAAGTGGGAGAAACATCAACAACCTCAGATATGCAGATGATTCCACCCTAATGGCAGAAAGCGAAGAGAAACTAAAGAGCCTCTTAATGAGGGTGAAGTAGGAGAGTGAAAAAGTCAGCTTAAAACTAAATATTAAAAAAATCAAGATCATGGCATCTGACCTCATTATTTCATGGCAAATACAGGGGGAAAAGGTAGAAGTAGTGTCAAATTTGTTCTTCTTGTCACTCTGGTGACTGTAGGCATGAAATCAGAAGACGTTTGCTTCTTGGCAGGAAAGCTATGACAAGCCTAGACAGTGTATTGAGAAGAGAGACATTACTCTGCTGACAAAGGTCCATATAGTCAAGGCTGTGGTCTTCCCAGTGGTCATGTACGGTTGTGAGAGCTGGACCGTAAAGAAGGCAGAGCACTGAAAAATTGATGCCTTTGAACTGTGGTGCTGGAGAAGACCCCTGAGGGTCCCTTGGACAGCAAGGAGATCAAACCAGTCAATCTTAAGGGAAATCAACCCTGAATACTCATTGGAAGGACTGATGTTGAAGCTGAAACTCTAGTATTTTGGTCATGTGATATGAACAGCTGACTTACTGGGAAAGTCCCTGATGCTGGGAAGCATGGAGGGCAGAAGAAGAGGATTTCAGAGGATGAGATGGCTAGATGGCATCATGGATGCAATGAACATGAACTTGGGCAAACTTTGGGAGAAGGTGAGGGCAGGGAGGCCTGGTGTGCTGTAGTCCATGGGGTCACAAAGAGTCGGACACGACTGGGCGACTAAACAACAACATTAATGTTATACCATGGTATGGTTATAACACATCTTGTTTATCCAACTGTTTAGTTTATGTTCACTTGATTGTTTATAGTTTTTTCTGTCAGGAATATGACATGTTTTTGTGTGGATATTGGATTTTATTTCTCTTGGGTAGATTCCTAGGAGTGGAATGGCTAGATCATATGCTAGATGTATGCTTAGTTTTTTTAAGCAACTGCCAAATTTGCTTTCTGGAGTGGCTGTGTCATTTTACATTCTCACCTGCAATGTGTGATAGTTTATTTCTCCATATCCTCACCAATACTTAGTATTGTTTATCATTTTAACTATTCTGGTGAGTGTTAGTAGTATTCATTGTGGTTTTAATTTGTATTTTCCCAGTGACTGATGACATTGAACACCTGTTCATGTACTTATAACAGTTTGTACGTTTTTTTAGAAATGAAATATCTGTTCCAATCTTTTGCCTGTTTTTAAATTGGTTGTTTTCTTGTTACTGAGTTGTGAGTTCTTTGTATACTCTGGATACGAGTCTTTTATCAGATACATAATTTGCAGTCCAATCTGTGGCTTCTCTCCTCATTTTCTTAATGGCAGCTTGTGAAGCTTTAAATTTTGTAGTCTAGTCTGTTGGTTTTTTTCCTTTATACTTGGTGTCAGCCCTGTGAATTTTTTTTGTCTGGCCAGGGACACAAAGATTTTTGCTATATCTTTTTCTAGAGTTTTATATTTAGGTTTTGCATGCAGTCTGTGGTCTATTTTGAGTTATTTTTTCTGTGATCTATTTTGAGCTAATTGATAGAATGATTTGTGGACTATCTTCTCTTTTTTATGTTCTATAATAGTTTGTACATTGTTTCTTGAAAATTTGATATAAGTTTCCTGAAAAAGTATCTGATCTTAGTATTTTCCCTGTGGGAAAATAAAAACAGTGAAATAAATTACTTTAATGATTAAAGGACTATTCAGGTTTTTTATTTCTTTTTAAGTAGTTTTAGTGAGTGATATTTTTAGAGGTTTGCCCATTTTCTTTAAGTTTTAAAATTTATTGTCATAAAGTTTTTCATTGTATTCTCATCTTTAAATCTGGTTTTAATGTGTTTCTACCCCCTCTCCCTGTTCTCATTTCTACTGTTACTTTGTCTTCTCTTTCCCTTCCTTTTAAAAAGACCTGGTCAAATGTTTGAGTATTTTATAGTCTTTTCAAAGAACTATTGGTTCTTTGTTGGTTTTCTATCTTTTCTCTGTCTTCTACTTCAGTGATTTGTTATTTTCTTACCTCCCTCTATCTAATTGTATTTTTCTGGGATTCGTCTCCTCCTCCCTCCAACTTCCGAAATTATTATCAGTTTTTCTTCCTTTTACTATGAGCTGTTGCATTCTTTTTGTGTTTGTGTGATGAAGTATTTTCATTTTTATTTAGTTCTCATAGTATTTAAAATTTTTCATTATAATTACTTCTTTCACTCATGATTTTTTTTGGAATTTTTGAATATCTAAATTATTTAAAATTTCTTTCACATTTTAATTAGATTGCTAGCTTATTTGCATTTTAGTCAAAGAATTTTGTGTGATACTGATTCTTGGAATTTTTCTTGTTTTAAGGATTTACACGTGATTAACTGTTGTAAGTGTCCTAAGTGTGCATGAGAAGAATGATTATTCTCTAACGATTGAGTGTTCTGCTTATGACAGTTAAGTTAAGCTTGGAATTTGGGTTGTGCAACTCTTCTTTATCTTTGCTGATTTTTTTTCTTCAACCCGACTTAATACTAATCCAGAGAAGCTTGTTAAAATAATCCATTATATCGTTAACAAATTTACTTGTAGTTCTGTTATTTTGAATATTTTGAGCCTATTCGATTATGTTTAAATCAACAGAATTGTTGTATATATTCCTTGAGAACTGACATGTACTATGGTTCTTCTATGTAAGTACTTCTCACTCTTACAGTTTTACTGTTTGTGTGATTAGTTAATGTATGTCTTCCTCATTGGAGAATAAATTCCAAGTGGGCAGGAATTGTCTTTTTCTTATTTTTGCATTTACAATATTAGCACATGTGGTGGTGTTGATTTAGTTGTTCAGTAATGTCTGAGTCTTGCAACCCCATCTATTGTAGCCTGCCAGGCTCCTCTGTCTATGAGATTTCCCAGGCAAGAATACTGGAGTGAGTTGCCGTTTCCCTCTCCAATTAGCATATGTAGAAGGTACATAGTAAATGTTAACTGAATGAATGAATTTGTTTTCATCTATTTATTCTTAAGCACTTATTTACTCTAATGTTTTTGTTTCTGCTGCCTCTCCTCCACTCTCAGACTCTGTGGTCTTGGAATAAGCCAAACTTCAGTAACTTTTAATGTTACTGCTCTTCCGCAGTATGGTATTTATTTTCATTTGCATGCCTTTTGTTTTTTTCAAATTATCAAAATAGTACATTTAAGAAATATGATTTTTCTACCTAATTGATTTATTTATTAATAAACATCAGTGATTATTTTAGGAGTTTTTTTTCTCATAAGTTTTAAAGTCATTCCTCTCTGATTCTTTATCTACAGACGTATAGAACTGTGTTAAACTGCTGTTTAACAAACCATTCCAAAACTTAGTGGCTAAACACATCAATAAATGTTTATTATCTCACATAGTTTCTGAGTCAGGAATTCAGGAGCAGCTTAGCTGGCTGTTTTCAGTTCTGGTGTCTCAGGAGATTACAATCAAGACTTTGGCTGAGGCTACCATCATCTGAAAACTCGCCTGGAGTGGGGAAGATGCCTCCAGAGCAGCTCCCTGACCTATAGAACTGTGAGATAATAAACAGGATTGTTTAAAAGCTGCTAGTTTGTGGTCAGTCGTTACATAGCAATAGAGAGCTCACGCAGATCTCAGAGGAGATGTCTAACTAGGTGTGTTGCTCGATCTTTGTTTCTGGTGAAAAATTCAAACCTAGCATCCCAGATATCAGGTAGAAGTTAGATCTGGTGAAGATAAGATGTAAGGCATCTTGTTGAATAAACTTCGACCAGGCCTAGGGATGACTTGAGGGAGGAAGAATAAATCTGGAAACATTCTGCTGTCACTTTTATAGCTGCTCTTTCCTGACTCTGACTTCAAAACAACCTAATTTATTTATCATCAGTTTTGATTTATGTGAACTGCCCTGAATCTGTGTACGTTCAGCTACAGTACCAAGATTAAAAGTGGAATTAGAGAAGTGCTACTCATGCCAAAGGCAGAAGCAGCAGAGGAGAAATCAAAGGGAAACCAACTGTGCTGAATCACTAATGGAAGTGAGCTACAGGGCTTTGTCTCATTCCCAGAGAACATCAAATCCCTTACTTATGGAATATATAAGCAGATAATTCTACATCTATTATGACAGTATTGGTAGGGAAGATATGTTTGAAGTTTAAACTTTAAATATTTACGTTATGTGGAGATCAGACCGTGTAATGGTAGCCTTCTCATATGAGGTAATATAGATCAGATCAGTGTTTCTCAATCTTTGTTCATTACCACCCCTTAAGGAGCTTTTTGGTCATTTTTTCCCCCAATAACACTTCCACCTCCACCCGAGATTTTAATTGTTGCTGGTGAATTTAAGGTTCTTGCTTCCTCATGAAAGAATTTAGAGACAAAATGATAGGTAAGAAGTGGCTTTATTTAGAGAGAAACATACTCCACAGACAGAGTGTGGACCATCTCAGAAAGAGAGAGCAAGAGAACCTCGAAATATGATGTGGGTAGTTTTTATGGGCTGGATAATTTCATAGGCTAATGAGTCGGGCATTATTCCAATTATTTTGTGGAAAGGGTGAGGGTTTCCAAGTATTGGGCCACCACCCACTTTTTGACCTTCTATGGTTGGCCTCAGAACTGTTATGGTGCTGGTGGGTGTGTCATTTAGCATGTTATTTTACCAGGAGGAGAAGAGGATGACAGAGGATGAGATGGTTGGATGGCATCACCAACTCGATGGACGTGAGCTTGAGCAAGCTCCAAGAGTTGGTGCTAGACAGGGAAGTCTGGCGTGCTGCAGTCCGTGGGGTTGCAAAGAGTAGGACACGACTGAGCAACTTAACTGATACTACCATGAGCACATAGTGAGACTCAAGGTCTGCTGGAAGTTGGCTCATCTACCATCTTGGACCTAGTTAGTTCTAACCAGTCTTTGTCATGTCCTGTCATTCTTTAAAAGGTGGTACCCTGCCCCCTTCCCTCCTGTTTCGCGTAGATATATTATATATCTGCTTATGTACTGTGTGTAGATCTGTGCTTTATTTGGAAAAGAGAGTAACATCTTTCTTCCTGATCAAAACCAAATTTTGCCCTTGAGGTCACTGTCTCCCCTGCTGAGAATGCATGATAAAGATGCGGATATAATTAGGTAAAATTAAAGGTTGTTTTTAAAGGGACCATTAAAAAAAGGTATTTTCATATTGTAATCCAGAGATTATAGAAATAGAAAACTGGTCCAAACTCATGTCAATGAAAAGAGAGATGGCATCTGTATATGTTGGTTAGAGAGTACCTCTGGATGGGTAAACCTGTGAAGCACCGCCAAATCTTTATAACATTTAAGAAAAATGATTATACCCAGATCCTTGCTCTAAATAATGAGAAACAATGTGGCACATGTCTACATTATTTGTGTTTCCTGAGTCATTTCTATGCTTTGTTCGTGATTTAAGGAGACTAGGTGTCCTATTTGAAGGGGGCAGTTTTGCTTTGGAGGTGACCAGGCTTCTGTCCCAAAAAGGTAGAGGCAGAATGCCAGACTCCTCTTTTGGCTTCCTTATCTTTCCTTAGAAGAGTTCTGCTTGTTTCTCGTTGACTGGGTGGGCTGTCTAAGATTACAGGAGACAATAAGTCAAGGCTTGTAAATTCAAGTGTCCACAAAGGTCTTGGCATGTATAGAAATGCATAAACAGTGAAATATAAGACATACATACTTTATCAGTCAATTTTGGCTGCTTACTCTGCTTACAACAGCAGCAGACAGTCATTTTTCTTGCTCAGGGGTCTGCAGGTCGGTCAGGGTGGGTCTCTTCTCTTTTTCAAGCTGCAGTCAGGTTCTGGTCTGTTCCTCGTGCAGCAGCAGCAGTAGGAAAACTAGGGAGAGATTTCTAATCTGCATTCCTTGAACATCCTCTGCTGACAAGATTTGTTTATCCTGCCCTGTGTTTTGCAAGGCAAGATAACCAGGCCTCTGTCCTAAGACAGGAGTTTAGCATATGTGGTTGATTGAATCATTGTTCCTAATTCTTCACTCATTTCCTGATTTAGAAATGAGTTCTTTCTCCATAAAGGTTTCACAGAGTCTTTTATGTGGCACATATTATATGATTGTTAAATTTTTTTTAAGTTTTATTTTAAAAATTTATGAAGGATAATTGCATTACAGAATTTTGTTGTTTTCTGTCAAAGTCAACATGAATCAGCCATAGGTATACATATGTACCCTCCCTTTTGAACCTTCCTCCCACCTGCCTCCCATCTCACCCCTCAAGGTTGATTCAAAGCCCCTGTTTGAGTTCCCTGAGTCATACAGCAAATTCCCATGGGCTATCTATTTTACACGTGGTAATACACAAAGAACTGTACAAAAAAGATCTTCATGACCCAGTAATCATGATGATGTGATCACTAATATAGAGCAGACATCTTGGAATGTGAAGTCAAGTGGGCCTTAGAAAGCATCACTACGAACAAAGCTAGTGGAGGTGATGGAATTCCAGTTGAGCTATTTCAAATCCTGAAAGATGATGCTGTGAAAGTGCTGCACTCAATATGCCAGCAAATTTGGAAAACTCAGCAGTGGCCACAGGACTGGAAAAGGTCAGTTTTCATTCCAAT